>JANWGL010000008.1:0-43303 GCA_025200755.1 Ceratobasidium sp. C01
TGCAAACTCGTCGATTGAACGCTGATGCATACACGTCCATCCGTTCTGCCAGAACCCATCCGACTGAAAACAAGTAGAATATTTGTGAGTTTGAACGTCAAGCAACCCCAATGTGTCCCTATCACTAACAAAGAAACTGTAGGTTGCGTAGTGTGTTCGCCGCAGATATCTTCCATGATCTTTCTTGTGCGGTACATTTATTAAGCTTGTACTAGTGTCAAATGAGGAATTGATCCACCCATTCACGCTTGAAATGGCCTAAGAAGTACATCAATTAGGATTCAAGGTCATTGGTAAATAACACATCAGCTCTGGAGACCGCGCGTGCTTGAAAAGGTCCCGGATCGCGTGTGAACGGTTCTAAACCACTCCAAAGTTGGCAAGGCCTAGCTTCAGAGCCAACAGGAGCGCTCTGGAGCGCTATATCACGTGCTCGTCGAGGCTTGTCTGGCTTCAACGCCATCCGGAGCAAATCGCGGCTCCGGAGCGAAGCGGGATTTTGCCGATGTTATCTCCAGTACTTGCTCGAACTAGACGTGTGTGGCTACATCGAACCTGCTAACCCTCGATCGGACTTGACCTTCGCTCAGAAGATCGAAGTGATACGAAACCACAGATCGCGCTGGGACCATCCCGAACGAGTCGTGCCAACCGTTTTCGACCCCCACTTGAGTGGCGACGGCTATTGGTTCAAGTTTATTGATGGTGTATATGCCATATTCAATCAAACCCTTAGTGGGTCGGCTCATGAAGTGCATTTCTACCAGTTGCCTTCACCTAACCAGGGGACTATATACAAGCACTGGGTAATCCCGGACCTAGGCCTTGATGCACGCGGTGGGATGATTGGTCCTGGGCAGGATCTATTAATACTGCTGGACATAAACCATGAGGAACCCGGAGAATATAGACTACACCTGAGGACCATGGCAACTAACGAGATCCATCCAAAAGCATCCGCTGGCTATTCGATACTCATGTTTCAACATACACCGGTGGATAATGTTCCTATTTATTTCCGCTTTGCCACATCCGGTCGCATACTGGCTGTTTCGCCTCATTCTGGAGAGATATATCTCGAGTCTTATGTGATTCTATGGGACTGGAATACTGGAACGGAGCTCTCGGTGAGTGGTTTTGTACATCTTTCCAACATGAGATTAAACCTAAACATCCGTAGAAAGTATCTTTCGTTGGTGGCAATGCTGCATTCACTTTACTATCCGAAGACTTGTTTCTCTTGCCGCGCCACTCCGAGTCCTACTTAGCTAGGAGACACGTTCCAGGGGATTGCTATGGGTTTCTGGACGTGTACCAATTCCATCCTCACGACCCTGCGCTTTCAGTAACTCCCCGTATTGTATCTTTTGCATTACTACTTCTCGGCGACCAAGAAGGCCGACCATCTATTGACGTTCACTGCACTCCCTCGTGCGCCACGCCATTATCTCAGTGTGACCCAATCTCAAAGCCCAAAGTGTTCGATTTGTCGCCCAATGATCGATTGTTGCGCTTGGATGTTGATATTACCGCGAATTCTGATTTCGCGTGCAATTCAACTGCTGGAACTCTATATGTCCCCTTCTCGACTATACTCGACTCAATTGCAAAGCGTCAGCAACCACAGTTTTGTCGGCCCAATTCTACCATCGTACCGTGGCATGACTGGGGTGAAAGGACTACATGGGTTGGTCACACCTATGCCAACCCTGGCGCTAGACTTCGCATATTCGGGCAACGTGGAGCCGACCATGTTGGGGGTCCATACCTTGGACCGACCGTTCTGCGTATTTTTGATTTTGACCAGCGTCAGTTGAAGTCGCGCAGTATGCTCGAAGTACCAACCGGAGGGGTGGTCCAAAATCCTGGTAACAGAGCCATGGGCAGTAGTGCCCTTAAACAGGTCGTCGAAGAAGTGTTCTGCGGGGGAGTCACTCGGGCGAGCAGGAAATATGTCGAAACGACCTTACAACTTGAGGCTGTAAGTTGGCATGGCGGAGTGGCGATTGACAATGAGCATGGTAGGTGTATAACGCTACTTCGTACCGCCTCACCTTGTACTAATCACTATTGTAACCTTGCAATATGTAGTGATTATCACAGAGGTTAGGAAGTCCATATGTTCTCGATGATTATGATTTTGGCTGACATGACTATTATTGTTTAGAGTCGGTCTGTCACGGTACATACATTTTGATCGCAATAGCTTGCCCTCGTGAGCCCATTTGGGGCTTGTATTTAGGTTTCTTGTTAAATAAAATAGTACAAGTTGTACGCGAGTAATCTTGGCTGTAGATATCCCCACCGCCTGACAGTATCTGATAAATATCAGACAAGCCCTGCCGAATTCATACATAGCCTGAGCGCCAGATTGGAGTCTCTGAGGATATGAGAGCTACGAGAAAGACTCTAACACCTACCACAAATTGACAGGATTAAGTCGATACATAATTGTATCCACCGTGGTGCGCAGGTCTTGCAGAAGCAACCAAACAGGAGAAAATAGCGAGCAGATGGCGCTGACAAAGACTGTATGTAAGCGCCGGCGTGGCTTTGAATTCCGTTTACCTTATGTTCATCACTCAGTATCTAAAAATTTCCCTCCGTTTATACTAGCCAACCGGAAAGTAGGTTACATTTACCACCCCTCGGCTCTAAGACCCACATCATCTTCCCTGCCTACCAGCCTCCTATCTCGACCCCCTTAAGATCACAATATCATATCTAGATAACTCCATTACACTGCCTCAATCGGATGACATCGCAGTGCGGCTCGCTCTCTGAGGATGTCTGGCGGCTTGTTCTTGCTTTCTCGGCGCCTTCGGCTATTAGATCTTGTCAATGGGTTAGTCAATATTTCACTCAAACTTACTCGTGCCGAGGCACTTAGAGATAGATATATAGGCATGTCGCTTGCTACGGCATATAGTCAAATCAGATATTTATCTCCAGTACTTGCTCGAACTGGACGCATGTGGCTACGTCGAACCTGCCAACCCTCGATGGGATTTGACCTTTGCTCAAAAGATCGAGCTGATACGAAACCACAGATCGCGCTGGGATCATCCCGAACGAGTCGTGCCAACCAAGTTCGATCTTCATACCGGTGAAGGAGACTATTGGTACAAGTTCATTGACGGTGTATACGCCCTATGCAGTCAACCCGGCAGTGCGTCGAGTCGCCAAATGCATTTCTACTGGTTTCCCTCACCTAACCAGGGGATCAAATATAAGCACTGGGTATTCTGGGACCTCGGCCTGGACGCAAGCGATGGTATAATCGATCCTGGACAAGATCTATTAGTACTACTAGAGATAAACCACGAGGAACCGGGAGCTTATCGAATACATCTAAGGACTATGTCAACTAATGAGATACATCCAAAAACATCCGCTGGCCATTCGATACTTGGGTTTCGACATACAACGGTAGAGGATATTCCTAAGTTTGTCCGCTTCGCCACATCTGGTCGCCTGCTAGCAGTTTCACCTCATTCTGAAACGAGACACATCGAGTCTTACGTTGTTCTGTGGGACTGGACTACTGGAACGGAGCTCTCAGTGAGTAATTTTGTGCGTCTTCCAATCTTCCAATGTTTGACTAAATTTAAAAAATCGTAGAGAGTACCCACAGTTGGTGGCGATCCCACCGCATTCACACTACTGTCCGAGGACTTGTTCGTCTTGCCACGCTCCTCCGGGTCTTATGAAGCCGGGAGACGTGTTCCAGGGGATCGTTATGGGTTTCTGGACGTGTACCGATTCCATCCTCACGGCGCCGTACCCCCAGCAACCGCCCGTGTTGCGTCCTTTGCATTACCGTTTCATAGTGAGCGGGAGGTCCGAGCATCTGTTAACATTCACTGCACCCCCTCGTGCGCCACGCCATTCCCTCAAAGTAACCCCATCTCGACGCCTAAGGTGTTCGATTTATCGCCCGGTGATCGATTGTTACGCTTGGACATTAATACTACCGCGATTTATGAGTTCAGGAACGTGAAATTTCTTGGGGCACTTTATGTCCCTTACTCCGTTTTACTCGACTCGATTGCAAGGCCCCAGCATCTACAGTTTCGCCAGCCCGACTCAATCGTCGTGCCGTGGCCCGACTGGGGTGAGAGAACCTCATGGGTTGGTAACAACAACACCAACCCTAACGTGAATCTTCGCGTGTTCGGTCAACGTGGAGCCGATTTAGTTGGAGATCGATCACATACTGGGTGGACGGACCTCCGCATTTATGATTTTGACCGGCACCGATTGAAGTCTCGCGGTGCGCTCAGGGTACCAACCGGTGGAGAGATCCGCAGCCCTGATTACAGAACCACGGGCAGCAGTGGTTCCAAACAGGTCGTGGAGGAAGCATTCTGCGGGGGAATCGTTCGGGCGAGCAGGAAATATGTAGAAACCTCATTACGTGTTAACGAGGCTGGAAGTTGGTTCACCGGAGTGATGGTTGACAAAGAGCATGGTAAGTGTATAAGCCTATTGACCATCTTTTTTCGTTAAGCTAATTACTATTGTATCCTCCCAACGTGTAGTGATTATAACACAGGTCAGAAAAGCCATATATTCTGGTTGAGGGTAACAAAGATTGACACAGCTTTTACCGCTTAGGGTCGGTCTGCTACGGTTTATACATTTTAGGTCGCAATGTGTCTCCCTGAGTGGGCCAATGTGAGGCTTGTCTTTTGATTTTTTTTGTTAAACAAATTTGTGCAAGTTGTATGCGAGTAATCTCTATATATATCCCCGATGCCCTAACAGTCCGCACGAAGATCCTACAAGCCCCACCGGGTCCAAAAACAACATACCTCGAGATCCCAGCAGACGGAGCCCACGCCACCGATTTTGTCTACATGGACGCAAAAACCGTGAGGTTTGGCGTCGTAGTTTAAAGGTCGCTCCCAAACACCCCCTGGCGAGCCTCGCCTTGGTTTTCCGCATCCTCTAAGAATATGAAGTAGGGTGCTATCGTAGCAGGGACCATGAGACATGGTATTGATCATGAGAACGGGCCTTTATCCGGGTCGGCTTTGGCGCCGGCATTGATACTGATAGAACGAGTCTCGCGGTATGGAAAGCAGGAGGATGGTGGAAGCCTGAAAGCTGACCGTTTGAGACCAGGGGTTCGTCTATCCGCTTTCATCCCCTTATTCTACTCTGGAGAGATCATTTGAATCAATTCTTGGACTTGGTGCAGGCTTAGAGGCTCGAATAATGGGGAAAAGATAGTAGTTTAAACAATGAAGCAGGCCCATTCCGCATTCAGGTTTACCAAACGTTTAACCCCCCGAAGACTCCAGAGCCTGTGCGATTCGCGATAATGTCCACCCTCGCAAATGCTCTGTGGGGAGGTTGAGACCAGCGCCATCCGAAAACATAACCTCACCAAGCTTGACGATGTGATTGGCTGAAACTCGATCGAGGACGAGGAGAGCGGCGCGTTTTTATTGTGCCTGCAAACCGTGTGCGAGCAGACTGGGTGGATTTGATAGGGCTGCTTTCCTAGTGTTTTCGTACTTTTAATTTAGGGGCTGTGATATCTCGAATCGTGGTGGACCAGCACAAATACATGAAGAATACAACACATGTCACCCCAACGCGAACACCATATAGGTCAAAAGGCGCCATGCCGCATAAGCAACGAAACATGAGCAAACAATTAAGGGACGGAGCTTACAAAGCCACTAGGCACGAACCCTGAGCCGACGCTCCATTTGATCGTGTTCTCCCACATCCCTCACTCGCTGTTGGTTATTTTCCCTCCGTTCATACCGGATAACCGGACAGGCAGTTAGGTTTACGACACACGAGTGCTCTAACACCGCCTTTAACCCACCTCTCCCGCCTAATCGACCATCCCGAAATCACGCCATTGCATCCAATCTATTGCGCTGTCTTGATCAAATGACATCGCGGTGCGGCTCGCTCCCCGAGGACGTCTGGCGTCTTGTTATTGCTTTCTCAGTGCCCTCGGCTATTAGATCCTGCCAATGGGTTAGTCAATACTCCACTAAAATTGCTTGGGCTAAGACACTCTGATGTGTGTATGTATATAGACATGCCGCTTGTTACAGCATATAGTCAAATCGGATGCCTACCTACAGTACTTGCTCGAATTGGACGCATGTGGCTACGTCGAACCCGCCAACCCTCGATTAGATTTGACCTTCGCTCAAAAGATCGAGCTGATACGAAACCACAGAACTCGCTGGGACCATCCCGAACGAGTCGTGCCAACCAATTTCGATCTTCACATCGGTGGAGGAGACTATTGGTACAAGTTTATTGACGGTGTATATGCACAATGCGGCCAATCCGTCAGTGGGTCGAGTCGTCAAATGCGTTTTTACCAGTTTCCCTCGCCCAACCGGGGGACCGAATATAAGCACTGGGTAATCCCGGACCTCGGCCTGGACGCAAGCGATGGAATAATTGATCCTGGGCAGGATTTATTAGTACTACTGGAGATAAACCACGGGCAACCGGGATATTATAGAATACATTTAAGGAGTATTTCGACTAATGAGATCCATCCAAAAGCGTCAGCTGGCCATTCAATACTTGCATTTCAACATACAACAATGGACAATCCTCCTATGTATTTCCGCTTTGCCACATCTGGTCGCCTGCTAGCAGTTTCACCTCAATCTGAAACAAGGCACATTGAGTCTTACGTGGTTTTGTGGGACTGGACCACTGGGACGGAGCTCTCGGTGAGTGGTTTTATGCGCCTTGTATGGTACGATTGAAACTAAACATCCGTAGAGAGTGCCCACCGTTGGTGGAGACCCTACTGCGTTCACACTACTGTCCGAGGACTTGTTCGTCTTGCCGCGTTCTTCTGAGTCCCGTGAAGCCGGGAGGTATATTCCAGGAGACTGCTATGGGTTTCTGGACGTGTACCAATTCCACCCTCACGATGCTGTGCCTTCGTTAACTCCTCGTGTTGCATCCTTTGCGTTACCGCCTATGGGCGGTCAAGAGGTCCGAGCATCTGTTAGCATCCACTGTACTCCCTCGTGCGCTACACCATTCCCTCGAAGCAACCCAATCGCTGCGCCCAAAGTATTCGATTTGTCGCCTAACGATCGCTTGCTGCGCTTGGACGTTAATATCACTGCGATGTATGAATTCAGGGCCGCGAAAGCCACTGGAACTCTTTATGTCCCTTTCTCTGTTCTTCTCGACTCAATTGCAAAGCGCCAGCAACTACAGTTTCGCCGGCCCGACTCTATCGTCGTACCGTGGTCCGACTGGGGTGAAAAAACCTCATGGATTGGTCACGGTGGCACCAACCCTAACGTTAATCTTCGCGTATTCGGGCAACGTGGAGCCGATTTCGGAGGTCAATCATATATTGGACGGACAGACCTCCACATTTTTGATTTTGACCAGCACCGGTTGAAGTCTCGCGGGGCGGTCGGGGCAGCGGCCAACGAAGCGGTACAAAGCTCTAGCGACAGAACCACAGTCGGCGGCCAACTCGAACGGCTCGGGGAGGAATCATTCTGCGGGGGGACCGTTCGGGCGAGTAGGAAATATGTAGAAACAACCTTGCACCTCAAGGAGGCTGCAAGCTGGTCCACCGGAGTGATGATTGACAATGAGCATGGTAAGTGTACAAGCCTGGCTCCCACCTCTTTTCATTACACTAATTGCTATTGTGCCCTCGCAATGTTTAGTGATTATAACAAAGGTTAGGACGTACATAAGTACTTGGTGAGGATAACAACAACTAACGCAACCATTTATCGCTTAGGGTCGATCCGCTACGGTGTATACATTCTAGATCACAGTGTGCCTCCCGGAGTGGGCAATTGTGAGACTTGTCTTTTGGTCTCTTTTAACAAACTTGTGCAAATTGTACGCGATCAATCTAGGCTATGGATATTTCCGATACCCCAACAGTCCCCATTAAGATCTCCCAAGCCCCACCAAGCCTGAAAAAAACATAGCTTGAGGTCTTAGCAGACGGGGCTTACGCCACCGAGTCCGCCCACACGGACGCAGAAACTGTGAGGTTTGAAGCTACACTGTAAACATCGCTGCTAAACCAGTCCTAGCGAGCTTAGCATCGATGTTCTGTATGCTCTTAGAAGAGTTATGGCGCTAATATAGTGGAGACAATGGGATGTGGTATTGATCGTGAGCACAGATCGTTATAGTAGACGATGAAATGTGAATATCTGAAAATCTCGAGAACTGGCGAGAACCATGCGGAGTACCTGCTATGCTCGACAACCTCGGTACCTCATCCGCGTCGATTTGAGTGCCTAGGCGGTCTTGAAGATATAGTAGGGCGTTACTCACGGCGTTCAGTCAACCGCTAAACATGCAACGATGTCAGGTATGTATTGGCACTGCAGAAAATCTACTGGTAGACGAAGTACCTTATTAGCCTATCCTTACACCTGCTTCACCCCAGTCCCCCCTCGCAATAAATCAAATAATTCCAGGCTTCCGCAATGGCAACTGGGGCCCGGAGTGGAGGAATCACTCTACAACATAGCGCATATATGCGCATTAATATGTTTGTTGATCAGGTACTAGGGACCGCACAGGCTTTCTCAAAGCCGTTTTGGTATCCATAGTGATTTTTTTATTCGCTTTAAATTGGCTAAAAACACAACACCCTGTGTAAACCTCTAAAGGCCCTACGACGCTCTGAGGTGAAGATCGGCCCATTACTCCTCGCTCAATGTACAAACTTACTTGAGGACTTGTGTAATGGTGTACATATATCTTATACACATTCGGTGCTAATTTCATGGAGGCTAGAAATAAATACTCCGTCGCTCGCAGCCCTTGCAATGCGGCGCATATCACGTGCTGTTAGATCTTCAGTGGTTAGTGTACATGGAAACCCGCGGGAACAGCCAGTATGATTGTTGGATATGAATCACCCCCTCGTGTTTTATAACCCTGGTTCTATTGAGAACTATCGATCGGGGGGGGATAGAAATATGGCATGGTACTCTTCTGGGATACAGGAACTGATAGTTAGCTAATGAGAGGTACAAAGGAACTGTTAAGGCTGGAGTCAGGTGACCAGTTGCTTCCCACAACCGCGATCAAACATAATAAGGCCACCGCTCAGCACATCCTTATTCTATCTTGAATCGGTATTGCGTACAAACCTTTCTATCGCATTAGATCAATCGAATGTCATTGCAATTCGACTCACTCCCTGACGAAGTCTGGCGTCTTGTACTTGCTTTCTCGTCGCCCTCGGTCATTATATCTTGTCAAAGGGTTAGTCAATGTTTCACTGAACCCTACCCGAGTAAGGTGCCCAGACATAGGTGTATAGGTGTGCCGCTTGCTGCGGGATTTAGTCAAATCGGATATCTACCTGCAGTATTTACTCGAACTAGACGCATGTGGCTACATCGAACCTGCCAACCCTCGATCAGACTTGACCTTTGCTCGAAAGATCGAGCTGATACGAAACCACAGATCGTGCTGGGACCATCCCGAACGAGTCGTACCCACACTATTCAATCTTCACAACGCCGGAGGAAAATATGCAGACCGGTTTGCAGGCGGTGTATACGCTCGATGCGTTCGACCTGCACATTCCACGGGTCTGCCGACCTGGCAGATGCATTTCTACCAGTTGCCCTCGCCCAACCGGGGGATTGAATATAAGCACTGGGTTATCTCAGACCAAGACCTGGATGTATCGGGTTACGTGTATAGCCCTGACCAAGATCTATTGGTATTGCTGGAAGCGAACCGCGGGCAAACAGGACCTTATAGATTACATCTGAGAACGATGTCAACCAATGAGGTGCACCCAAAGGCATCCATTGGCCATTCGGTACTTGTTTCTCAACATCCAGCAACACACGAAACCCCTTCAAACTTTCGCTTCGCTACAAATGGCTGCCTACTAGCTCTTTCACCCTATCTTGGAACGGAACACACCCCCTACGTTGCTTTATGGGACTGGACTACCGGAAAGGAGCTCTCGGTGAGTGATTTTTTCATCCGTTCCGGAGTATGGCTCTCAACATGCATAGAGAGTACACACCACTGGGGGAGATACCACTCGGTTCACACTACTCTCGGAGGACTTCTTCGTCATTCCCCGCTTCTCCGAGTCCTTCAGCACACAGCACAGCGTTCCAGGAGACTGTTATGGGTTTCTGGACGTTTACCAATTCGGTTATCACGAAACTAGCCCTTCAGTAACTCCCCGTGTCGCATCGTTTGCATTACCGCTCCTTGATCGCGGAAATCTTCGTACATCTGTTGATCTTCGGTGCACTCCCTCATGCGCAATACCATTCTCTCGGAGTCACCTTACATCTACGTCCAGAGTGTTCGATTTGTCGTCCGATAATAGACTGTTGCGTTTGGACATTCGTGTTGGCCCGATTTTTGGACGCGGAATTCCTAAATCTGCCGGAACTCTTTACGTCCCGTTCTCCGTCCTTCTGGACTCAACTGCGAGGCACCAGCATCTACAGCATCCTCGATCCGACTCTATCGTTGTCCCGTGGACCGACTGGGGCAAGAGTACCTCATGGTTTAGCGACAATGGCACCAACCCTACCAGCCGATGTTGCGTATCCGGGCAGCGTGGAATCGAGCTCGCGCGAGGCCAAGCAGTCACTGGACGGAGGGACCTCTTTATTTTTGATTTTGACCAGCGCCGGTTGAAGTCTCGTGGTATTTCCAAAGTGCCAACTGGAGGATTGTTCCACAGCCCTGGTAGGAGAGACATGGGTGGCAATGATTCAAAACAGGTTGGGGGTAAAGCATTCTGCGGAGGGGTTGTTCGGGCGAGCAGGAAATATGGAGAAGCGACCCTACGCCTCAACTGGGTTGAAAATGCACCTAACAACGTGATGATAGACGATGAGCATGGTAAGGTATCAACCTTGCGTACCTCTTAGCACACACTGACCGAAATTATACTGTCGCAATGTTTAGTGGTTGTAATAAGGGTTAGGGAATTCATTTGTTCTTTTCGAAGGCAACAATAGCTGACGTTATTGTCGTTACTCAGGACGACTCCGCTTTGGTTTACACATTTTAGGTTGAGTTTTGACTTGCATCTTGGTTTTATGTTACAGTAGACAAAATTGTACAAATTAAACGCGATTCATATAGGGCTCAAATATCCCTCATCATTCGGGGCTATCATACTGATCGACAAGCCTTCGCCACGACCATATTCCCACTAGGCTGCACATCCAGGTAGAGCCCTTTGACCCGTGTAGCGTACTCCCCATGCGGTCCACATTATCAGTGGGACTGGCTATTCGAACCGAGCCGCTTTATTAGGAGGGACGTCGGCTCTCAACGAATACCAATAGAAGAGCAAAAACAGATATAAACGCGGGTCGCTGAACTGGCATTCAGAGCTTGAAGATCATGTAGACCGAGCATAGTAGCATAATACTAAGCAACTACCAGATTTATGGCGATGGAGGGACTGTCGGACGAAGCCCCTAACCTATCACCCAGCGTCAAACTTGCTGACACATAGACAGGGCTCA
This sequence comes from Ceratobasidium sp. C01, assembly GCA_025200755.1. Classification (NCBI taxonomy): domain Eukaryota; kingdom Fungi; phylum Basidiomycota; class Agaricomycetes; order Cantharellales; family Ceratobasidiaceae; genus Ceratobasidium; species Ceratobasidium sp. C01. The sequence goes on from JANWGL010000008.1 coordinate 11,514, forward strand.
GTTACCATAAAGGACACAAAGGACCCTTGTTATCAATGGTTGGACGCTTACAAATCATATTCTGTCAATCATTCTTGACAGGACGACCACGGCGGAGCAGACGTGCTATACCGTTGTGCGCAGGGACCGCTGTGAACTCCCAACAACCTGGGATTCAATGCAACGAGAACCGATGAGGGGAAATCAAATATTGGAGCCTTCTCGTACATGTCACTTTGAGTTTGGTTTCATTCTCGTATCCCGACTTGGCACTACCACCATTCGTACTTGCGCAGGGGCGTAGTGTTTGAGACTCACGCGTTCTACCGCTAACACGAGCACCTGATTCGCGATGCCCCCGTTGGCAGCCGAGAGCGCGCAATGTGCAAGGGCAGCGCTTCGAGGTTTTGAACAGGTGCACGGCGGAGCGAGCAGTGACGTAGTTAGGAAAGGGTGCGTTTGAAGGGATGGTGGAACTGTTGCAAATAGCCGTAATCGAGTCAATTAGGAAGGAATGTGCGAGGCAAGGAGTAGATACCGCCGTGCACGTGAGTTTTCTCCTGTATCTCCCGCGTATTCTCTTGATTACTGCGGTTTTCATAAATCCATGCACTCGGCGCTTGGGAAATTAAATGATCCTGAACGTTGCAAGACTCGCAAAAAGGGAAAGGCACCACAGATTGAGACGAAAAGAAGTGCGTTGGAGTCGCATGACCTAGACGGAGGGCACTGTGTAAAAAACGGGGCGGAATTTATGGGTCTGAAAATCGACCCCCTCTGGCATGCAAGACACGCTGCACGGGTTCTGACTCAAGGAGTGACCTGGAAAGTGTCTCATAAACTATTTTACGCGCTACTCAACGGCTCCAAAACATTTATGAGACTAAAAACTAATTCTAGCAAGTGAAATGAACATGGGGTGTATGCTGTGGACGGTATTCATAGTGAAAGAGTTTGTCAAGTCTCTTTCTATGAGCGTGGTGCCCTCCGTATGTACCCAGAAAGTCTTCTCTGAGACTATAGGGTTCGTAGAATTCGACATTACAAAGATACGAGTCTTGCATGCTAGGGGGGGGTCGATTTTCGGGCCCACGAATTCCGCCCCGTTTTTTACACAGTGCCCTCCGTCTAGGTCGTGTGACTCCAACGCACTCTTTTTCGTTTCAATCTGTTGTGCCTTTCCCTTTTTGCGAGTCTTGCAACGTTCAGGATTATTTAATTTCTCAAGCGCCGAGTGCATGGATTTATGAAAACCGCAGTAACGTCTATGCCTGGCAATACCGCCATACCAGCACTATAATTTCTCTCCTAGCCTCCCCGCGCCATCGGCAAAGTTAGACGCTGCCTTACCCTCGACTCCCCCGGCTTGCTTCCCCGCCACCCTCAAATCTTCTGCCTCTACCCTCGTCGAACTCGTTGTCCGCTTATTTAGACGGCAACGTTAAGCTCATCATACTTGATCACCTTGGGCCCCTCCACGTCCGACACTCACACGTGGTATCGTAGTAGATCTGTTGAGGGTACTAGGGTGCGCAGATCTGGCTGGATGGAGCAAGTGCCTGGGGGTGCCGAAAATGGTTGAGAGTTGAAACGTAGCTGCCGTGGCTACAACGCCGAACAAGGCGCTGCGGAGGACCGCGGAGATGGAGGCGCAGGCATGGTCGGGGACAACTAGGCTTAATCAATTATCTATGTTTGCGCGATCAGGTTTTCGGGAGTTCCAGCGGATGATATATCCTTGGGGATATGAATAATCTGACCACTGTGGTCGTTATTTTCGTTCGGTACGCCTCACTCTCATCCGTTCACATCTTCTCTCCCTCATCGCAAATATTATTATCCATGTCGAGGTATTCAAAGTGCACCTCGTTATATAGGAGGCAAACCCACCCTATATCACTCCAATATCCACAAGGATCTAGTCCGGAGAGCTTTCCGTGAGACCCGATGGATCATAAGGGAGTACTCTTCGAAAACGGAAGGTGTGTTTGTTGGTTATATGCTGTTTCTGTATAACTTAAATTGGGCCTTACTTGGTTCTACTCGTTACAAACAGGGGGGATTTAGGCACTAGTATGCGGATCTGGGTTATGTATATGATGGGAATAGAAATTGGGGGTAAATTTGAATAGTTGAAGAGGGTGGTACTGGGTGAGCCTTCGGTTTCAGCCTCCGAAAAAGTACACCCATATTCTTTGACCATTAACACCTCTTCTCTCGCCTTTTTCGCCCTCTTCTAAGATCCTTGTTTCATGCCCACCACTTTCTTCTCTTGCCATAAACGCGCTCACCGGCGCCTCTAGTATGTCGTGTTCGTTGATATATTTAATTAGAAATATAGGATGGAGACATGCGAGCCTCTACCGCATTGAGTCGCATACAGCTAATCTCAAGTTTCCTTTCCAGCCTCGCAAACGCCTCGTGGAGAGGTAGAGACCGACGTCATCTGAGAGCAGAAACCTAACCAGCTCGACAAATTCACTGGCTGGAACAGGATAGAGAATGAAGAGAGAAGCGCGTTTTCTATTGAGTCGTGTTCAAGTAGGCTAGGTAGATTCAATGTGTTTGCTTTTTGTGATATTTTTGCACTTTTGATTTAGCGGTTGTGATCGCTTAAAACGTGTTTGAACAGCGCAATTAAGACTCTAACGCACAATCTGACTCTAACGTGACCTTTGAATTAACCAGACCGAGTCGATACGGAGTGAAGTCCACCACGGTTACGTAAGCGCATTCAAAGAAATAAAACGAACGGTGCTTACGAAGCTATCAAACAGAAGTGTCTTTAGGTTCCACGACAGGGCTCTATATCTACAGGCTCTCAACTTACTCTAACACTCCCCCTAAGTCACCTTCTTCATCTGGCCGTCTACTACCCCGATTCTGTTAAGATCACAGCATCACACCCAAGCACCACCGTTGCATCGCCACGATCGAATGTCATCGCAGTGTGGTTACCTCCCCGAGGACGTCTGGTGTCTGATTCTTGCTTACTTGGTACCCTCGGATATTAGGTATTGTCAACAGGTTTGTCAATATCTCACTACAACTTGCTCGAGAATGGCACTCAGAATTGGCTACATAGACATGTCGCTTGCTCCGGGATATAATCAAATCAGATATCTACCTACAGTACTTGCTTGAACTAGACGCGTGCGGCTATATCGAACCTGCGAACCCTCGATCGGACTTGACCTTTGCTCAAAAGATCGAGCTGATACGAAACCACAGATCGCGCTGGGACCATCCCGAACGAGTCGTGCCAACCGTATTTGATCTTCACGTTGACGAAGTGTATCGGTACGAATTTGTGGGCGGTGTATATGCCCGATTCAATCGACCCGCGCATTCAAATAGTGCGTTGAATTGCCACATAGATTTTTACCAGTGTCCATCCCCTAACCGGGGGACCGAATATAAACACTGGGTTATCCCGGTCCTCGACCTGGATACAAGGGATTTCAGAATCGACCCTGATCAGAACTTATTAATGCTGCTGGAAACGAACTACGGGCAACCGGGAGCTTATAGAACACATCTCAGGACCATGTCAACTAATGAAGTACATCCGCAAACTTTAGCTGGCCGTTCAATAATTCACCACCGACCTCCAACGGCGTACCATCCTCCCGGATACCCCCGCTTTGGCACATCTGGTCGCCTACTAGCCCTTTCACCTGCCTCTACGTCAATAGACCACCAGTCCTATATCGTTTTATGGGACTGGACTACTGGAACAGAGCTTTCGGTGAGTCATTTTGTATGCCTTCTAACCTATGACTGAATTGAAGTATGTATAGAGAGTGCACACTCTGGGTGGCGATACTGGTTTGTTCACACTGCTTTCCGAGGACTTGTTAATCGTGCCCCGCTTCTCCGAATCCTATGAAGCCAGGAGACACGTTCCAGGAGACTGCTATGGGTTTCTTGACATATACCGATCCCATCATTATGAAGCCGCGCCTCTAGGAAGTGGCCGTGTTGCATCGTTTGCATTGCCGCCGCTCGATGACCGGGACGTCGAAACGTCCTTTCACATGTGGTGCACTCCCTCGTGCGCAACACCAGTCTCTCGGAGTAACTCAACCCCTCCACCCAAAGTGTTTGATTTGTCACCCGAAAATCGACTGTTGGGCTTGAGCGTTCGAGTTACGGCGATTTCTGGGATTGGGGGATCTAAATCTGCCGGAACTCTTTACGTCCCTTTTCCCACTCTTCTCAACTCAATTACCAAGCTTGAGCACCCACCGTTTTACCCGTCTGACTCTACCGTCATACCATGGGCTGAATGGGCCGACGAAACTTCCTGGATTGGCGAAAGCGGCACCAATGTTAACGTAGAACGACTTGGATTCGGGCAACGTGGAGCCAAATTTGCACGAGGTCGGGCACATACCATACAAGGCGACCTCCTTATATATGATTTCGATCAGCGCCGGTTGAAGTCTCGTGGTATGCTCGAAGCATCAGCTAGAGGATTGGCCTTTGCCTCTTGTAATGAGGCCATGAGCAGCAGCACCCCCAAAAAGGTCGGGGAGGAAGCATTCAGTGGGGGGATCGCTCGGGCAAGTAGAAAATTCGCCGAAGCAACCCTACCTCTCAACGAAACTGGAGATTCACCTAGCGTGGTGATGATTGGTGATGAGCATGGTAGGTGTATAACACGAAATAATAATCCTTAGTGTTATACTAATTGCTATTGTACTCTCCCAACTTTCAGTGCTTATAACAAAGGTTAGGAGGGTCACTTGTTATTAGGGAGCTTGCGAAACCGAGAGCTATGCTAAATTTGTAATGCTCCACACCAATTGAGATTACAGTGGAACATTACAAATTTAGTTTAGCTCTCGGTTTCGCAAGCTCGGTATTGATGAAACAGGAGCTAACGCTGCTGGTGTTTTTCAGGGCCGGTCTGCAGTAGTTTACACGTTTTAGATGTATGGTATCGCGCTAGGTGGTGTTGAACTCGTTTCTTGGTTTCAAGTTACTATAGGTTTCATCTCGAAATTATAAAAATCACTAAAATAGCCGGAATCCAACTACATATATTGAAAATGAAATAGCATACATACGATGTTATTCCGCACTTGAGCGCGGAAACTCTTCGTCCCCGTGTTTACCCTACTGATGCAGGTAGGATTGTTGCTCAAACCACCTGACACTTCGGGACTGACATGGTAACACCAATAGGTTACGCAATAAGTAAGTGTTTCGGCCTCCTTCCACTCTCGTTCCATTGCTCAGTAACTCGATATTACTGCGGTTTTCAAAACCTTTTGCCGGTCAGGGTTTTTGATGTGTTCCGGTGTTGGGAGTCGGAAACCAGGCCAGAGGAGAAAACATGCTGTAGCCCAATAGAAAGTAACAATTGAGCTTATTCAACTATACCACTGGAAAGCCATCGGAATTGCGCACATTATGATATATACATGGAGTAGATATTCGAAGCTTTGAGAAAAGACACCCCCAGCACTGAATCGCGTTTTTCGCCGTACAAAACATGATAGCGTATAATATCTGTATGAATTAATACTATAGACACGTTGGCGATTGAATCTATATAAAAATCGACATCAAGGAAGCTCATATTCCTGGTGTTTTGGATCTGGTGAGCGATGAGAATTTGGATGGCGTAGTTCCCCTTGCAAATGGTCTCTGATTTGGGATATTCGTGTTTCAGCGGGTCTGAACACATGTCTATAGCACTCCTACATATAAATCTTACACGCTATCGTGTTTTGCGCGACGAAAAACGCGATTCGGTGCTGGGGGTGTCTTTTCTCAAAGCTTTGTACACCCACTCCATGTATATATCAAAATGTGCGCAATTCCGATGGCTTTCCAATGGTATAGTTCAATAAGCTCAATTGTTACTTTCTGTTGGGCTACAGCATGTTTTCTCCTCTGGCCTGGTTTCTGACTCCCAACACCGGAACACATCAAAAACCCTGACCGGCAAAAGGTTTTGAAAACCGCAGTAAAGTGACACAGTCTCAAAAGCCTCCTAAGTCCCTCGGGTCGCCGCCGTGGCCACCATATCGTGTTGGCGTATCCCGCGAAACATGTTCTCCAACTCACATTAAATAGACCTAAGTCACTGGAGGGGAACGTGAAGGGGGGGAGGAGAGACAGCATGGAAGGACTGTCGCAGGAGATGGCGATTGAGTTGATTCGGAAAGTTTGCGTAGGCCTGGCGCGGACCCCTTCCCGCACGTCAGCCTGCTCCATACTTTCCATATATCTCTCATTATATTCATGCCTAGCAGTCTCGCTACACTCACATAAATTCCTCCCTCCCCCCGTATCAAGTACGAGGTCGTCCCACCTCTCACCTCCCTTTTCCTCCCCTGTCGCGCTCAGATCCTCCGCCTCGACCTGAATTGGGTTCATCCCAACCCACTCGAATAACAACAACACACTCTTTGTCCTCTATCACCCCAAATTATTACATGCCCGACACCTACGCATCCCCGGATGTGAGATCAAGCTTGCGGAGGTTCGAGTGGAAGTGGTACATGCGTTGATGCAGTCCCTTAGGGCGCAAATAACTCTCCTGTCGCCAATGCCCTCGCAATCGTTCAATGCGTCTCACATCCGTTTACCTTTTCCCTCCCTCTCCTTGCTGTTTTGTTGGAGGTGTTAGGGGTAGAACTGACGGCGTCCACGCCTGCCCCACATAGCTGTTGATGACTTTGCATACCTATCCCCGCCCTGTAAGCTCATTCCTGGCCACACACCTTGATCACCCTCCTCGGCGTTACGCGCCTTTCGACCCTCATGCGCCTATATGCACCTATACGCGCCTATATGCGCATACCCGCCCTCACTCGTGCACGCTCGAACTCACAGGACGAATCCCAATTTGACGCGCGAATCCCTACTCCGTCCTCAAAATTCTTACATGCGCGCACGTACACCTACTACCCATTCTTCTACTCTTAACCGACAGATGCGTTGCACGCGCGCTACATCAATTATATGTGCTTCACTTTTCCCGTTGTATTCACTCTACCTATCCTAATGTTATACAAGTTGAGCTATACACGAGGCGTGTAAATTCCTGTAAGCGGATCGTTTTATCTTTATTAATAGCTCTCACAAGGGTATAACTTAAGTTCGCCTAAGAGACCTTCCAGTGTAATATGACAAATAATTAGCTAACGGGGGTACAACAGAACTTCCCAGCGGGAGTCAGGTGACCGGTCGGTTTTTTTAGGTACATTCAGGTGACCAGCTGGTTCCCCACAACCGCGATTGAATCCAATAAACCCTCTACTCATCACATAGTTATACTGCCTTAAATCTCCTGGGATCTCAGTATTGCACCCGGACCTCTCTGGCATATTGGGTTGATCAAATGCCACCGCAGTTCGACTTGTTTTCCGAGGACGTCTGGCGTCTTGTTCTTGTTCTCTCAACGCCTCCAGCCATTAGGTCTTGTCAACGGGTAATGCTTTACTACATCCGATCCAAGTCAAATGCTGATACACAGATGTATAGACATGTCGCTTCCTACGGAATATAGTCAAATCAGATGTCTATCTACAGTACTTACTCGAACTAGACGCATGTGGATACATCGAACCTACCAACCCTCGATCAGACTTGACCTTAAGTCAAAAGACCGAGCTGATACGGAAACATCGATCCGACTGGGATCGGCCCGAATTAGTCGTGCCGGCCATATTCGAACTTCACATTGCCGAAGGAGAATACCAGCACTGGTTTGTGGGTGGAGTATACGTTCAATGTATACAACCTCCACATTCCGGGACTGCGTCGACTCAAATACATTTCCACCAATTTCCCTCGCCTAACCAGGGGATCGAATATAAGCACTGGGTTATCTCGGAGCTAGACCTAGATATACAGAGTCTTGCGTTTGACCCTGACCAGGATCTATTAATACTTCGGGAGATGAACCGCGAGCAACCAGGTGCTTATAGGTTACATCTGAGGACCATGTCGACCAATGAGATACATCCAAAGGCTTCCGTTGGCCATTCAATACTTGCTTCTCGACACCCAACAGCAGTCCATAATTTCAGATTCCGCTTTGCAACCAATGGCCGCCTACTAGCTGTTGCATCTCGTCCTGAAACGAAACACTTCGAGCCTTATGTTACTCTATGGGACTGGACTACTGGGATGGAGCTCTCGGTGAGTGGCTTTGTACGCCCCCCAACGTATGACCGAATCTAAACATCCGTAGAGAGTACCTACCGTTGGCGGCGATCTCACGGCATTCACCTTACTGTCCGAGGACTTGTTTATCTTGCCCCGCTTCTCCGAGTCCTATGAAGCAGGAAAACGTGTCCCGGGGGATTGCTATGGGTTTCTGGATGTATACCGATTCTATCCTCACGAAACTGCGCCTTCAGTAAGCCCTCGTGCTGCATCGTTTGCATTACCGCTTCTTGGTGACCGGGACGTCAAAACATCCGTTAAAGCTCACTGCACTCCTTCATGCGCAACACCATTCTCTCGAAGCAACTCAGTGTCTAAACCCAAAGTGTTCGAGCTGTCGCCCAACGATCGGTTGCTGCGCTTGGACATTCGTATTACTGCAATTTCCGGATTTGGGTATGATGAATCCGCTGGAACTCTTTATGTCCCATTCTCCATTCTACTTGACTCAATCGCAAAGCGCCAGCATACGCAATTTCAACAACCCGATTCTATCGTCGTACCGTGGACCGACTGGGGTGAAAGCACCTCGTGGATTGGCAATAGCGGCACTAACTATGACAGGAAACTTCGCGTATTCGGACAACGTGGAGCCGATTCTGGAGGCCAATCATATATTGGGCGGACAGACCTCCGTATTTTTGATTTTGACCAGCACCGGTTGAAGTCTCGCGGTGCGCTCAAATTACCAGCCAGAGGAGTGGTTCGCAGCCCTGGAGATAGTGCCGTGAATCACAGTATACCTAAACAGGTCGGGGAAGAAGATTTCTGCGGGGGGATCGTTTGAGCGAGTAGGAAATATGTGGAAACGACCATGAGTTTTGATGGAGCCGCAGGTAATTCTGGTGGAGTGATGATAGATAGTGAACATGGTAAGAACATAAGCCCACTTCCCATCTCTTTGCATTACACTAATTTCTATTGCACCTTCGCGATGTTTAGTGATTATAACGAAGGTAAGGAAGGCCGTCCGTTCATAACAAAGTTCACAACAACTGACACAACTGTTGTCACTTAGGGTCGGACGGCTACGGTTTATACATTTTAGATGCCACTCTATCGCCCTAAGCCCAATGCGAGACTTGTCTTTTGGTTTATTGTTAAATAAAATTGCACAAGTTGTATACGAATAATTTATGCTATGGTTAACCTGATGCACCACAAATCTCTTTTAAAGACCCCCCGAACCTCACCGAACCCAAAAAGAACACACCTCGGGGATGGAGCCTACACAACCGAGTCAGCTTACATAGACCCAGGAGCTCTGGAGTTGGAAGCTAGAAAGAGCGCTTAGCGGGCCTTGCATGCGCGCTCCGTATCCTTCTAGGAGAAGTAAGGCACGAGCGTGGTGGGGATGGTGGAATTCTAATGTCAACATCGATGGAGCAGGCCACTCTGCATGGAGAGCAGGAGGGTAATTTAGGGCTGAAATGAGAGCATGCGTTCGTCCGTTCGCTTGCTTGGCGCTATTCTAGGCGGAATATCTCGGTTGAATATACTCATGTACCTGGTGCTAGTTTGGGTACTCTATGAAGACAAGAGACTGGTTTAAACCCACCCCGCATTGAAATTCACTAGCCGCCGAACCCACCAGATCCTGAGCTTGTGCGATTCGCCTTAAACCTTTCTAGCTACAGATTTTGGCTTCATAACAGAACCACTTATGAAGCAATTGCAGCGGGGTAGAGTCCATATATGCCATTGGTACAAAGAAGATCCAGCATCACAAGTACAAACAGATGTCACGTGGCATTGTTGGTTCTCGACGACCACCCAACTTCCAGCTCTTTATCCATATTCATGTACACGGTCTGACGAAGATTTTTGACGGGGGAAAACGGCGATAGGCTCCTTTTTATGTGAAGCACGCCCGCTAGCTCCAGCTCATGTATGGTTTACTATAAGCCAACCATTGAGCTTCAGAGCATAATGCGATAAATAAACCAGATATGGGCCAAATCCACTGGACAGGTTTCCCCCGAAATCACAGTTCAGGACCATCTGTTCCAGGGTCACATAATCACGTCTTTCTGTTCTTCGAAGATAAGTATTAGCAGTGCTGGTATGGTATCTCGAAACATGTTTGAACAGCGCAAATAAGGCTCTAACACAGAATCTGACTGTAACTCCACTTTTGACGCAGTCACTAGGGTTCTGCGTGAGACGGCACATGGCCAGCTAGCGCCCTATCCTATACATTTCACATTGATCTTATCTTATCGTGAGTCTAGATCCCGGTTTCGGGACTCCTCAGGAGCTCACATAATGGATTTTCTAGCATATTCGTTCATTATACCCTCATTCGGATGCCGAAGCATCATCGGGACCGCCGTACGTCATGAAGCACCTTCGTTTTGGGTACTCGTGACTTACATCCCGATTCTTCAGGGTCTGAACGCGCATATACGGCAATTGCGCGACCGTATGCGGTTCAGCAATGAGTGTGTCTGTTAGACACTGATACTTATCGCTGATGGGAACCCGCTACGCGTCCGTGCGTTTGTTTGGACGCTTTCGCGTAGAGCACCCATAAAAACCGGCGAGAAGGGGATAGAGACAGGGTACGGTTTACTCCCGTCTCTCTCCCTCGCGAACGCGCATCGTTCATTCTCGCTAGGTGAGTTGCTCGGCGTCCTAGGCCAGCATAACGATGCTGCGCCACGTTTAGATCGAATGATCGCTAACGCGCGTTCATTCTCGCTACCCACCCTCCACTCCCTGTTTTGTAGGACAATATTCGTCTCGTTTCTCTCTCCCGATTATTCATTCGCTTTCGCCTCTTAAGAGTGGTGCGGACTTCGTTTCAGGTTCCGGTTCTGTTTTTTCTGCTCGCCTCGGTATTTTCCCTGTCTTTTCCAGTTTCAGTTTCCCGCTGTTTTTTTTTTTTTTGTGTCTCCGTGTGGTTGTAGGAAATAAACTCTGTAATTGTGTTTTTACCCGTGTCTGCTGTATCATTAAACCCCCATCTCGTGTGTGTTTCCTCTATCTTGCTCTCTCTTTCTCTCTCTCTCGTGTCTCGCCCCTGCACCTGTTCTCGTAGTCCTTCGCGTTGTCCTACCCGTTAGTTTGTGTGGCGCGCGGTTTGGCGGACCCGCCCACCCGCGCTCTCGATGAATGCACTCGCGTTTGGCCCGGCCCCTCCGGGGCGGGCTGGCTCCGCTACCCTATGCGTGTCTTAAGTCGGACTTAAGGTCCTTTTTCCTCATCACAATCGCCTCATAGGCGCGGAGCTTAGCTCGGTCGGCCCATTGCCCCCGTTCTCCCTTCGTTCCGTCGTGACCATTCACTCGGTCGAAGGAGTCGAACGCTGAATGACCTTCAGGTTGACTGGATCAAGTGGGTACGGAGCGATATCCATCATGGTTACGTAAGCGCAGTGAACGAAATCAAATGAACGGTGCTTACGAAGCTATCAAAACATATCCGTCTTTTGGTTCCACGACAGGGGTCTATATTTACAGCCCCCTGACTCACCCTAACACTTCCTTTAAACCACTCCCCCCCCCCATCTAACCGTCTACTACCCCGGTTCTCTTACAATCACAGCACCGCACCCAAACGCCACTGTTGTGTCGCCTCGATCGAATGTCATCGCAGTGTGGTTCGCTCCTCGAGGACGTCTGGCGTCTCATTCTTGCTTTCTCGGTACCCTTGGCCATTAGATCTTGTCAACAGGTTTGTCAACATATCACTAAAACCTGGTCGAGAAAGGCACTAAGGATTAGTTATATAGACATGTCGTATGCTACGGGATATAATCAAATCGGATGCCTACCTACAGTACTTACTCGAACTAGACGCGTGCGGCTATATCGAACCTGCAAACCCTCGATCGGACTTGACCTTTGCTCAGAAGATCGAAGTGATACGAAACCACAGGTCGCGCTGGGACCATCCCGAACGAGTCGCGCCGACCGTGTTCGATCTTAATATCGGTGAAAGGGGCGGTTGGAGCCATTTTATTGACGGTGTATATGCCCTATGTAGGGAGACTCTCAATGGTTCAACTCGTCAAATGCGCTTCTACCAGTTTCCGTCACCTAACCGGGGGACCGAATATAAACACTGGACAATCTCGGACCTAGGCCTGGACGCGTACGATGGGATAATCGATCCTGACCAGGATCTATTGGTACTGCTTGACATAAACCATGGACAACATAGAATACATCTAAGGACCATGTCAACTAACGAGGCCCATCCAAAAACGTCCACTGGGCATTCGGTACTTGTATTACAACATCCCGCGGTGGACGATCTTCCCGTTCATTTCCGCTTTGCTACTTCCGGTCGCCTACTAGCTGTTTCGCCTGAACCTGTAACGCAGGGCAACGAGTCTTATGTGGTTTTGTGGGACTGGACTACTGGAATAGAGCTCTCGGTGAGTTGTTTTGTGTGCTTTTGGACGTAGGGCTAAATCCGAACCAAATATCTGGAGAGAGTACCCACCGCTGGTGGCAACACGCCTTCATTCACCCTATTGTCTGAAGATTTGTTCGTCTTGCCGCGCTGCTCTGGGTCCTATGGGGCTGGGGGGTATGTTCCAGGAGACTGTTATGGGTTCCTGGACGTGTACCGATTCTACCCTGGCGAAGCTGCGCCTTCAGGGACTCATCCTGTTGTGTCCTTTGCATTACCGCTTCTTGGTGACCAGGAGGGCCGACCATACTTTGGCATGCACTGCACTCCTCCTTGTGCCACGCCATTCTCTCAATGGAATCCCATCTCTAAGCCCAAAGTGTTCGATCAGTCGCCCAGTGATCGACTGCTGCGCTTGGACTTTAGTCTTACTGCCTATTATGACGTCGGGTACAGTTCATCTGCTGGAACTCTTTATGTTCCTTTCTCTACTCTACTCGACTCAATCGCAAAGCGCCAGGAGCTACAGTTTCGCCAGCCCGATTCTATCGTGGTGCCGTGGCATGACTGGGGTGAAAGAACTTCATGGGTTGGTAGCACTGGTCTCGTCCCTCGTCTTGATCTTCGCGTCTCCGGGCAACGTGGAGCCGATTTTGCTGGGGGTCGATCATACACTGGACCGGGGGAACTCCACATTTTTGATTTTGACCAGCACCGGTTGAAGTCTCGCGGTGCGCTCAAAGGACCAGCCGGAGGGGTGGTTCGCAGCCCCGGTGACAGCGCCACGAACAGCAGTATACCTAAACAGGTCGGAGAAAAAGCATTCTGCGGGGGAAACGTTCGAGCGAGCAGGAAATATGTGGAGACGACCATGAGTTTTGACGGGGCCGCAAGTACTTCCGGCGGAGTGATGATAGATAGTGAGCATGGTATGAACATCAGCCTACTTCCCACCTCTTTGCATTACACTAACCTCTATTACACCTTCGCGATGTTTAGTGATTATAACGAAGGTAATGAAGGCCGTATGTTCATGACGATGATAACAACAACTGACGCAGCTGTTGTCGCTTAGGGTCGGGTGGCTACGGTTTATACGTTTTAAATGTCACTTTATCGCGTTGAGCTCAATGTGAGACTTGTTTTTTGGTTTATTGTTAAATAAAATTGCAGAAGTTGTATGCGAATAACCTAGGCTATGTTTAACCTGACGCCCCACCAATCCCCGTTAAAGACACTTCAAATCCCACCGAACCCAAAAAGAACAAACCTCGGGGACGGAGCCTACGCAACCGAGTCTGCTTACATAGACCCAGGAGCTACGATGGTGGAAGCTACGAAGAGCCCTTATCGAGCCTTGGCTCCGTGTTGCCTACCCTCCTAGGAGAAGTAAGGCACGAGTGTGGCGGGGATGGTGGAATTCTAATGCCGAAAATATTAGCAGTGCTGATTTTGCCTTTGTTTGGCTAGATTTGGCTCGATGAATAGCGCTCGGCTCTCGGCTATTCCACTCGCCGTCTCTGTAGGTTTGACCTCGTCCACGATCGCTCAGTGCCTCGACCTCCCTCAACTTCTGCTTTCTTGGTCAACGCCTTGAGATTAAAATGACTCAGTCTCAAAAACCTCCCAAGTCTCTCGCTTCGCCGCCGCCAGACCATAGTCCCCACCTCGTCTTGGCATATCCTGCGAAACATGTCCTCCAACTCACATTAAATAGGCCCAAATCGTTGAACGCGATGACACAGGAGCTTAAGGAGGACATTGGGAAAGTCATGGACTGGTTTGAAGGCGAGAATAGTTTATGGTAAGTGTTTCGGATGTACTGGCGTGTTTCACCAGTCACACTTTCACGGATGATAGGGTCGTAATTCTTACCGGAACTGGGAGAGCGTTCTGCGCTGGCCAGGATCTCAAGAAGTACGGATATTATTTACTATCTCCTACTCCCACTCGTCGCTTATTATTATCCTAGCTGGAAAAAACAACAAGAAAGCGGTGATCGGCGTGAAGCCGAGGCGATGGCTAACGACACTACGGGCTTTGCCTCGCTCGCTCGGAGACGCTGCAACAAGCCCATTATTGCTGCTGTCAACGGTATTGCCATGGGTGGTGGAGTCGAGATACTCCTGAATTGCGACCTTGTCATCGCGAGTCGGGACGCGAAGCTCGGGCTGCCAGAGGTGAAGCGTGGTGTTGTTGCCGGAGCTGGAGGTACGTACATGTCTACATGGATTTACAGCGAGATTTTTACGAAAATCTTTTTGCCCTCGGCAGGTATTCCGAGGCTGCAGAGAATCGCTGGTCACCAGGTGAGTATTTCATATCATTTGCTGGTGATGACGTTTCATAACTGGTTTGTCAGCTCGCCTCTGAGCTTTTATTGACTGGACGAGCGATTACTGCAGAGGAGGCTCATACTCGATACCGTTTGTGCGTTTGCAGTCATTCTTCGTTTGGCGGAGGCACTGATAATCCTGTGTAGCGTGACGAGCGTCGTCCCGCCTTCTCAGGTCCTCAGCACGGCAGTGAACCTAGCAAAGGAGATCGTCTCCAACTCTCCTGAAGCTGTATGGAGCACGAAAAAGGCACTTTTGGAAGGACAACAACATGCTAGTCTTGAGGAGGCCGTTATTCGACATAATTTGAGCGAGGAGAGTAAGAGGGTGTACCAGGGAGACAACATCCGGGAAGGGCTATTGGCTTTTAGCGAGGTGCGGTTTACCCGTACTAGCCAGGTTTACATATTAACCCGCTGCCAATTAGAAACGCAAACCAAAATGGACGAACCCTAAGCTCTGAGTTTTTAGGTGGGTGGCGCATCAAGATGTTCGAGCCTCCACCGTACCGTGGCGCGCCGAAAACAGTCGCTCCTCCTCCGTTGCGAATAATGTATTTCCAAAATTTAAATTACAACTGGCGCCCGCCGTGCGCTGTTCATGGATACCGTCAGAGCAGATCCCCGAATCCCTTGCTGTGAAATCTCTGGTACTTCCGGTTAGCTCCAATTTTAGACGCAGCCGAAGAGCGCAAATGAACTCTTGGACCTATGGCAATTCGCTAGCTGGCACATATTCCCCGTGTACCTATGCGATTATAAGAATCTGATAATATTTGGGCATTCTTCAACCTATTGACACAACGCCCTAACCCAATTTGTTGAATTTTTTTAGCTACTGAAAGTCGAGCATTTATAGTGTCCCTGAAACGGGCAATGGCTCAAAAAGGCGTAGCACCTCGGTCAGGTGCCCGCGTCTCGGTGATGACAGCTCTTTTAGAACACTCAAGGAACCCCCCCATCTTTACCCACCTGCCACCACCGAGGAAAATTCAAGCAAGATACAGCTATGGGCTCTTGGATCTCCAGTGCTCCAAAAATGGAGTATAATCTATCGGGAAAAGTTATCGTTGTTACTGGGGCCAGGTATGTGTCGATTTTAGGCTCAAAGGTGAATTGTATTGATCCTACCACCAACAGTCGTGGGATTGGATTTGAAACGGCAAAACAGCTATACAAACTAGGCGCGACAGTTTATCTAGGCGCACGAACCGAGGAGAAAGCAAAAAAGGCAATCCAGGACATTCAGAGGGACGTCACGGAGTCGGTCGGACAATTAAAATGGTTCTTACTAGACCTATCTACGATCAAGAGGTCTCGTGAGTCAGCCCAGAGATTCTTGAAGATGGAAAACCAGCTGGATATCCTGAGTAAGTATATAACGAGGGGGGAATCCTTAGCCATGACTAACGCGACGTTGACTAGTAAACAATGCGGCCATGTTGGTTTATCTTTATGGCCGTTTGTACAAGCTCACATATCCGTTATCTCCCACAGATCAGGTCGTCCATTTGAACTGAACGAAGACGGAATCGAGTGCATGATTGCTACAAAGTATGTACACATGCGTGCTAATAGGAATGCCGCTGAAGTCTCCCGTGGCGCCGTAGTCATTTCGGTCATTTTGTGTTTACAATGACCCTACTTGACATGATGAAACGATTCAGTAAACGAACGGGCGCTGATGCTCGTATTGTAAATGTGAGTTAGATTTAATGCGAGAATTCTTATTAGCGAATGCTGATGGAGGGTAGTTAACTTCGGGAGCACATATCCTGGCCAAACATGTCTCATTCGAGCAGATTTCAGACTTAGGAAAAGCGTTCCCTGCGGAGAATCCTAACACATGGATGAACACACTTGTTCGATACGGTATGCGCATTTTTGTCGAGACTATGGGATTCCGTAATCACGCAGCCTTGGAATAGCCCGCACAAAAGTGGCCAATATTCTTTTTACAGCGGAGCTCCAACGCCGTTTGGATGCCGAGGGGTCTAATATCATTGCCATATCGGTTCATCCCGGTAGTGTGCGCACAAGTGAGAACACTCCATTTCAACTATTCTATTATCGATCTGCCTTTCTCACCTTCGCTGATAGGCTCATCCATCAATATAACATCCGAGATTCCCATCATAGGCCCTGTAGCTGGGTTTCTTGCTGGTTACATATATACGAGCGTCCCCGACGGTGCATATACTGGCATATTCGCCGCTGTGGATCCTATCATTCGCGCAGAGCCGGAGAAATACAAAGGAAAATACTTGGAGCCATTTAGGAATATCACGGCCCCGTCTTTGCTTGCGCAGGATAGAGACCTGGCAAAACAGCTCTGGACGTTGTCTGAGATGATGTTATCAGCGGGCGGGAGCGCGTTATAGTTTATTATGGAGGGATGTTGGATTATTTGCTACTCTAATCATACCCGAGACCCCGTTTTGAACTAGACTTACCGAAATCAATGACAGCCCCCACCCCACCGACGTCCAAGAATCTGAGCACTTGGAAAGTATAGTCTAGACGATGTTGACGACGTGAATGATTTATATTTGACCTAAAACGACGAGAATCGTACATTCTTAGTTGTGAGTGCGAGTCGCGCTGAACATGTTAGAACCCTATTCAGCTCTCACTCTTAACTAGGGGCGCAACTGTGTATTATAAAGAGGGGAGCTACTGAAACGTTGGTAATAATATGACCTTAGTGGTAGGCGTCATCTCCAAGTCAAAGTTGCATAGATATCTCCAGTCAGAATACTCATACCCTCCAACGAAAACCCACTGCTTTCAATGGCGAACTTAACCTCGTGCATATGGATCAAACGTAAATCTAGCTTGTGTATTGGTAAACTCAGCTTCAGGTTTTAAGATTAGCCTAGGCCCAAACAAGCACAGGGCTACGGTTGGTTGTCCGGGAATGGCCGATCTAGTCTTAAAATAAAGCAGCACTCTCCTGACTCTACCCACCCCCATCCACCACCGCCGAGGAAAAGCAAAGCATAATACAACAATGGGCTCTTGGATGTCTAGTACCCCCAGAACAGAGTCCAACTTATCAGGAAAAGTCGTTGTTATTACGGGCGCTGTGTGAGTGTAGCTCCTGGCGTCAACGATCACGGTGTTGACTCCCGCAGTCGCGGGATCGGACTCGAAACTGCAAAGCAGCTGTATAAACTAGGAGCGACAGTCTATTTAGGCGTGCGAACGGAGGAGAAAGCAACTGAAGCAATCCAGCAGATTCAGGCTATCGTCACAGAATCTGTCGGGCATTTGAACTGGCTCCCGTTGGACCTGTCCACAATCGAAGAATCTCGTGAATCGGCCGAGAGGTTTCTTAAAATGGGAACTCAGCTAGATATCTTGAGTGAGTACGTGAAGGCCTGAGGTTTATGCTGTCGCTGACGTGGGACTCGTTAGTAAACAACGCGGCGTCCTTGTGAGTCTATCTCACCTTATCCCTCGTGCCAACTCACATGCGACTTACTTGTCAGAGCGGACCATCCATTTACCTTAAACGGAGATGGTATTGAAAACATAATGGCGGTTAAGTACAGATCCACAGTTACTCGCTGGGATATCTCTAATTTATCTCGTCATTTGACAGCCATTTCGGCCATTTCGTATTTACAATGACAGTGCTCAACTTGATGAAGGAAACGAGCAGACAGGCAGGCGCGGATGTTCGCATTGTGAACGTGGGCCTATACTACATTTCCGTCAATCTTTGCTGACACTCGTGAACGGACTTAGTTATCTTCTGGGACTCATAGCTTAGTAAAACAGGTCTCGTTTGAGCAGGCGTCAGACTTGAGCCAAATATTCCCCGCAAGGAACCCCAATACCTGGATGAATACGCTTATCCGATACGGTACGTATGTTCACCCCGATAGCATAGTTTGATATTACTATGAAACTTTGAAACAGCTCGCTCCAAAGTGGCCAATATTTTGTTCACTGTCGAACTCCAGCGTCGCTTAGATGCCGAAGGGTGTAATATCATCGTTTTAGCCATAAACCCTGGCAGTGTAGGGACAGGTAGAAACACCCTACCCAAAATACCTTAGAGTTGACACCAACGCCAAATTTCGGCATTTCCTGGCAGATTCGGCTATTGGGATAACGTCGAAAATCCCGGTTATAGGACCTGCAGCCGGGCTTTTGGCGAGCTACCTACTTTCTAGCGTATCTAACGGCGCTCGTACAAGCATATTTGCCGCCACGAATCCTGTTGTTCGTGCTGAGCGGGAGACTTACAAGGGGAAATACCTGGTACCTTTTGGCAAGATCGCGACGCCTTCTCCGCTTGCGCAGAATAGAGAACTCGCGGAACAACTTTGGGCATTATCTGAAACGGTGGTAGAAGCAAATGTAACCACGCAAAATTTGTTACTCGAGTAGATCATACACTCTGCTCTCAGATTGTACGACCAGGCTCACGGTTGTATATATGTCTGAGCCCCTCCCAAATGTTTTGGTTCCTGATTACACGCAATCAATCTGACTAGGAAGATATCTATTAGCTTTTAGAATTGTCCTAAGCGTCATTGAAAAGTGCAATTTAATAATTGAGTAGTAGGTCAATATACTAAGTACCTTTGATGCCTGGATTTGATTTTTAGTCGGTCAAAACGTAGGGCTTGTGGTATGTCTAAAGGCGAGTAAAAAGAATATAGGTCGTAGATCACGTGATTCGATTGGTACTGTAAAGTACAACCCTCGCTGTCCCGGAAAAACGACAACCGAGGGTGGCTACTCAGCTCCGACCGGTACCTGACTGGCCGATCCGACGGTTCCATCCTCGCGCGTAGCACTATTCAGAACGAGTAGGATATAAGGTAGGCCCAGTGATCGCCACGGTTATCACTTTCCCCCCGGAGAAGCCTCCCCCGACATATTCAGCCTCACCGTTTGTTAATCTTTAGCTTCGATCACCCGACTTACCTTTCCACTAAGCCCGTATAATGGTTGAGAGTACGCTAAATATATACTCTTACGGTCTCACCCAGTATGGGACTTTTAATTTCCTAGCGCTGGGGGCAGTCGCTAACCAAGACATCATCGTAGGAACGCGACCCTCGTGTTCATGTTTCGGTCACCCCGAAACTCAGATACATTCGTCTATGAGTTTCCTGTTGTGTGGAGTAGCAAATATCGATTTTACCTATGTTTACGTTCTGACAAAACGATTTGTATTAGAGGCTAAAACCTTTGGCGCAGGGGCTCACTCCAAGGCAACCATCCGCTTCGAATCTCGCATCGGTTTTGGTTATTGCAGTATTGTACGTTTCCCAGTGTTACAAGCTCTCCTCCAAAATTCACGGCCCGTGTGATAGGACAAGAAGGGCATCGTCAAGACATCTGCGTGGACAGAAGCCAAGGTGCGTGTATGTTCACGCCTCTAGCTATAATGCTGACTTTCTAAGAAGAGCGGAGAGGTTACCAGGAGCAAGGACGGTCCTGAGGTTGAACATCTTGGCCCTGGCCTCTGGGGGCAGCCTACAGAACTTGCATCCAAAAATCTGATGGAGACCCGTGCCAATATGACACTTGGTGCGAGCGTATTTTATTATTCAGTGTAGGAGGTATATTGAACTGTACTGCAAAGGCGTCGTCCATGGTAAAAGTCCCCAGCAAACTTTTGAACCCATTCACATTTGGAGTCGAATAGGGTACATATACGAACCCATAAGAACGAGAAATAGTCACCTTAACTTGTTTTATTTAGCACCAAGTCCGCCGTATCAACACACTTCACCCCCACGGTAGGCGTGTACGTCGTTCGCGACTGTAAAGGTAAACTTCCCTGCCTTGGGACGTCATAAAACTAACCGATGAAACACCTTCTAGAGTCCCAAGCGTTGATTGACGATCTCGAGGGTGATCCGATCTGGGAATTCAACATCGAACAGCTTCAAGGAGAGACCGGATGGAACCTTGTTGAGGATAAGGACACTGGTGATCTTTCGATACAACGGGCGCAACGGAGTTAAGTTTCGTAAGACGTGGTGTTGTGGAATACTATTTTCTTTGCAATTGGCTGAGTGACAATTAAGATTATGAGGCAAACGCAATCAGCTGGGCCAACGTCGCTCTGGTGATGATCTATAACCGGGCGCTTACTGTCCAGGAACAAGATCGCCGAGTCTGGCTACTACGCTCCGATCAGGGATCTAAATGGCCAATTAAATTAGACAAGGCCCCAGCGGTGCTCGCGTTTGCTCACTTCCGCCATCTCTCGGTAGTTTAGTGCAAATATTTCCAGCCCGATCACCGATATCTCCTTGAACTCGCCATCAGAAATATCAATGTAGACCATGAACACTAAGGAGCTACCCATCTACTCGCACAACCTCGGTAAGTCCTAGATAATCGTGCAGAAATTAGTATTTCATTGAGTCATTGGGACCAGGGACACAACGCTGATTCTAAATATGAGTTCCCTGCTGTGTGGAGTAATCGACTCATGTTACCCGCTTTTCTGGCCCTAACCAGGTGATTCCTAATACAGAAACGATTACCTTTCCGGCTCAAGTGTACTCAAGGACATTCATCCCCTTTGAATCTCGCCTTGGCTTCGGTTATTCTGGTATTGTGCGTGATCCATGGTGGTACATGCCCGACTTGGACTGATATTTGATAGGACGAGCATGTCTAAGTGGACAGAAGCTAAGGTATGTGTACCTCGTAGTGAGTATTGATTCCTCGGAAAGGCGGGATAATCTACTCAAAGTGAAGAGCGAGAGTTTTTTTAGGGTCTTAGATGCCACATAGAAAATGTTAGGCTGAGTCGATTTGGGAGCTCGATCTCAAAGAGTGCGACAATGCACCTAACTGGAACTTCAGCGAGAATAAAGTCACTGGGGTGTTTATAGTCACGCGAGGGGCTTGAGATTGGTATAATAAATATCAGTTGGGCTACTCGGAAATTTCAATACGCTTTTGCGTGTTTACTTTAATCGATTGGTTAGTGTTGTAGAGCAGTGTGCATACATGGTAGCCCGATTCTGAAGTTACATGATATGTTCGGCTTATTTAGTTCGCTGAAAGACTTGAGCCCATTAATGCGCGTACCCTATGTGCTCGCATTCGAGCCTGATCGGTCGCGGTGTGCGCGTTTGTGGCTTACCCATTTCGGCCTAGGCTAGGGGAAGGTAGGAAGGATATTCGCATGATCGCGCTCGTAACTCCCTTAACTCCGTCGACTACTAACTGAACATTTTACCGGTGATTTGAATATTATTTCATATCTCCTCAGTCAACAAACCGTCTGCGTTCACAGCGGAATATGAGGTTCTATTTGGAGAACTGGCCTTCTCATACCAAGTGCCCTTGCGAACGTGACCGTTGTATCTCTGGATGTCCTTGGCTTTGGTTTCCTGGGATTGTACGAATGCATTGTTACTCCTTATCAAGTGGGTGAGATTACCAAGCGGACTGGGCGGTCATGTGGACATTAACCGTACATCAAGCGTAACTGCTATCTAGTTGAAGGTTAGAACTATGCCATATTCAAGGTTAAGGAATCCCGGGATTCCAAGACATCAAATATATGCAATCACGTTGTTCCTGATCTAGTTCTCGCGTAAGTCCCGGTCACGTGAGCATGTTCTGAAAATAGCCCCTGGTTTTGCCATGACTACTTCTTCCGCGTTGCTGCCGCAAAATCAGCTCAACTTGTTCAAAAAGGTCCCGTGTGAGGCGCACAAATCACTCCATTACTGTAGCTATGACTCGCGCTGGCCGCCCCTCTAATCTCAAGCCTGTGACTCTTGGCGTTTCTTCTGTGCTTGCTTATCAGGCGGAGTCTACGCCTGGTCTTACGCCCCGCACCCCTTTTTCGCGTAACCCTTCGTCAAAACCTGCGGAACTTGTTATCGAAGAGGCTGATGACGAGGACGACGATGCTATTGATGTCAAAGTGCATCGAAGCCCGGGCGCGCCGATCACACCACTCCCACCCCGAAAACGTCGAAAGCACGCCTCGGGTAGCCAACCAGATCCCATTTGCACCGAGACGAACCCACGCTGGCGGCTAGTTACCTGGTCGGCCATATTAGCGCTCGTGATTATCGTTTTATTATCGCTCTACAATGTGGATCCGAGGCACGTGCTACTGCCTCAGGCCAGGTCGGGCGCTGTGACGGATTGGATCGATATCGTCTCGAGGGAGGCGGATATGGAGACGAAGGCTATACTACATCCTACAAGGACTGTACCGGTATCTCATCCGACTGTGCTTCCTTCGCCAGTTGTAGAGATCGAGGTGGCAGAGGTGTTATAATTTCGTAAGTTTCGCTCGTTTCTAGTTAGAGGTCTGGACTCAAAATTTGGCCATAGGTTCATTTTTTTTTTTAATTCGGCGTACCTTTCGGAGCTGTTAGCTATTTTTCACTGTATTTTATCTCCAATGCTGCTTTGGCCGGCAGGACTTTCTGGGACTTGACACTTCCCCGCTGTAATTTTCCGGACCCAAGCTCTAATCAAAATTTCGTCCAGTCATATCTGGCTCTACGATTTCACGCTGCCAAGAATGAGGAGTGTTTATGCAGGCGTGCTTTCCTAAGGAGCTCAAACATGGTCGTTCGCATGTGCTTAGTCGAGATTAAGCAAGCACCGAAGTTAGTCGCTCATGCCGTGTTTATTTATGTCTGCTTTGTTCTGTTTGGTTCCACCATTCTATAAATATCTGAAGACTCCAATCACCGTATCCGTGGACGTCACCCTCCATAGTGATGAGAATCCTTATGTATTCCGGCTATTACTTTTTAGGTCCTAAACACCTCGCCCTAAACCTATTCGTTCTTACAATTATTATACGTTCGAGAAGTGGGAGGGGCTGGAGCTTAGTCATCGACCCTATCTATACGCGATGGCTTCGCAAAGCATGAACCGACCGACTCTGAGCGTGACGAAATGTATTGTGAAGAAGGGAATCGATTACCTATTGGGGTTCCAAGTAGAGATATGTAGTAGCTAGCTCTTGCCACTAACAAATTATTGATTTATCGAATCGTTTGTGACATGAATCCTGTGACATGTACTACGACCAATACAACGTTCTATTTTATCACCAGTACCGACGATACTAACTCTCAATAGATTCCACTCGTGGTAGCCGTTTGAGGAGGCGCTTAGCAGCATCCGAATTCCAGGTTTGTTTGTGCTCATCAATAAATGCTACGTCTGCGTCTAACCGAGGGTACCATTCTGTCAAGCCTATGTGTAAGAACTTACTTCTTAGCATATGGACCGACGCTGCAAATATTTATTCAATACTAATATAACATTACATCGGGCTGAATCCGAATACGCAGCATCCAAAGGCAATAGCCATTCGTCTCAGATCGTTCGTCTTCATATACCAAACCCTTCCTTCAATTCGTCGCATAATGCGACGTCTCTTGGTTTCAATGTGCATCTTAGTTGCTCTGGTCGACTGAGTTATAGTGGAGCTCTAGTTAGCTCTGGTACATATCAAAAGACCTTTAGCGCATACCTGTTTGGATCCTTTCTCATTAGTGGGATTGGCTTCACTAACACTCCATCGTCGTCCCTCGCTGGCTCGATCTCGAAGAGAGTGAGGATATAAGCCATAACAATGAGTATATTTGAATTTGCGAAATGCATTCCAGGGCATCGTCTACCGAAACATATTAGTATGGAGGTTTGATCACATTTTAAGTCGCTCACCTGCGCCCATGTCCGAAAGGCGTTTCGTGGGGTAGGGTAGGGTCGAGGAATCGGTCTGGGTCGAATGTTTCTGGGTCTGGGTATAGTGATTCTTCGCGCGAGATCAACCTTTTGAGAATTATTATGGGAGGATAGCACGTTTTAGGGTTGGACGCACCAGTGATTTGCTATACTACATGGTGGTGTCAGACTTGGACCAAGAAATGAACAGCTGCGTGCTCACATAACGCTTCCGGCAGGTATCCTATACCCTCTGTATTCGTCATCTTTGGTTACGGCGTGAGGAAGGCCTGCGTGAAGCAAGGTTCAGACACGAGGATCGATTTTGGTCCTGAGGATAAAAGTGATTCTACCTAGAGCCAGGGCGGGAATCCAACGCAAAACTTCCCGTAAAACGCGCCGAAGGTATTCGAGTTTCATCACTTCCGCGGGGTTGGGCAAACGAGTTACTGGGTCGAGTGTGCTAAGGACCTCCTCGTGAGCGCGAGTTTGAACTTCAGGGTACAGTTGCATTGCGATGAAGAAGGAAAGGAGGGTTGAGACTGTCTGGAACGCGAGTCTGAGTGATTTGACACAACGCCCACTCTATTGTTGCAGGTTGCTTACCGTGTCGTACCCGGCTATTTAACGGGAGGATTAGCGCTACAGTGCGCCTTATTACTTGAAAATACCCTTACCGCCAAACATGACGCTCGCATTGGATCGAACAAGCTCTTCGTTCGGAAGTAGATCTTGGTGTTTCGTTTCCCCTTGCTTATCTTTCGAAACGCCTCCTTCCTCAGACAACTGACGCGAAACGTAAGAGGACCGCGCGGTTCCTTTTGCCTAGTTAAAAATCAACTCCAGACTGGGCCGTACGCATTCTACAACATACATACCATCTCAGCTTTGACCCACTCGAAAGGAACATCCATAGTCAATCTTTTCAATTCCTTGCCCCTCCGGGCAAATTTCTTGAAGCCTCCCCCTGGCATCCATTCAGGCACATACTTGAGAATGGGGAACAAGTTTACTTTGAACCGCGATGCGGCCACTGCCCCGGTTACCATATGAAGAAGTTCGTTCAAGTTTCGAAGTATTGGGTCGTTGGATGTGTCTTGAGGAAGTTGATAGCCGTACGTGCCAAGAAGAATGGATCCTGCAGACCAACTACGAACGATAGGTAGGCGTAGAATACCCAAACTAATACAAGTACTTACTGCTGTATATCATTGAGAAGCAGGTTCCCGCCGTGATCATACAACCTCGCAACCAGCCGACGAGCCTCAAATTGTTGAGACGGCCAGAACTTATGAATCGCAGATTCCTGCGTATCTTGGTGGATTGATTTACGTAGTTGGCGCCACCGATGACCATACCGGCTAAATGAAACCATCTCCGAGGCCCATCCTATTTGAAAAGGGT
Organism: Ceratobasidium sp. C01; assembly: GCA_025200755.1. NCBI lineage: Eukaryota > Fungi > Basidiomycota > Agaricomycetes > Cantharellales > Ceratobasidiaceae > Ceratobasidium > Ceratobasidium sp. C01. The sequence continues at coordinate 37,468 of JANWGL010000008.1, forward strand.
GAGCTGGAGTCGAAGAGTGCGGTTAGTGGGGCACCTACAAGCGTTCATCTGTGAGCATAGGCGCTTGCGGCCGGTCTGCGTAGATCGCGCGCTTGTCAAGAAGTTCGGATACTGCACGATTAGAGTTGAGGATTATGATTGTTTTTCCCAGCGCAGACAACGATATGATATCGCCTAGTCCGTTGGTTAGAATTGCCTCGAATCCAAGTTAAAGGTGTGCTTGCTATTGCAATCCTGGCTCATCTTAGCATAAGCAAGCCATTCGAACTGGCTAACGAAGTGTCTCAGATTGCCGATCAAAAACTCTTTCGTAGGACCGGGAGGCAAAGGAAGCTTCGGAGACCTAGATCGACGAAATAAATGGTCCAGCACCAGGCAGATTAAAGCTAGCGCAAGCAAAACTTCAATATTTTGGTTCATAGCCGTCTTCAAGGTAGTACCGGCAGGAGAGGGGTGGTCAGGTTATAGGTGAAGCGAACAGAGCCACTAGATAAGCCATTGGAGAGCACGAGGACAATCAGCTCGAGTGGAGACAAGTTATGTAATATTTGAAAAGGATTCGGAAGGTGTTCACCACGTCCTGATATGTCAAACTCCGGAAGCTAAGTAGTATCGCATTTGAGCCCGATAAAAATACAATCAACAGAGGCGGTGGTTGTCAAGGTGGTGGTTCAAAGCAGGTCATGTGTGCGGTTTGTAACAGATGTTTCTCGCCCGGACGTCACGTGACTTATACTTTAATGTAGTGGGGGTAATAATTGGTCGAACTCTCTATGTTAACTGCTCTGATTCCCTGTCTGCTAAGTGGATCTATTGTAAGATTCCGCCAGGCATCCGTGTACGTATACAATAAACTATCGTCATCTCCCGCCCCAAGATACTGTGAAGGGTGGGTGAACCGGTTACGCGCCAAAGTACACACTGTAAACGCAGAAGTTTAAATGTCCTTTGCCACCGAACCCGCACGTTGACCATGCATTGAGACTTTGAGGTTTCATGCTTCAATTACACGCGCGGAAGTCAAATCATAAATCAAACTATATTACATGGGCTCGTGAATTTGTTTCTTAAAGTCCTCGCTCAATTCAGCGCATAGAGTCTGGTCTCGTGGTACTAAAGTGCACTTTTGATGCTCCGGTCGGCTAAGAGAGCGATACCTGTTAGTAACCAGTAGCCCAAATCGCCTTAAGTCATCGCACCTAAGTAGTTCTTTCCCCGAAATTACCGGCTCAATTACAGTTCCATCTTTATTCCTCGCTTTTTGAATCTCAAATACGGTGAGGATCGTGGCGAAAGCAATGAGGAGGTTTGAGTGCGCGAAATAGTATCCGGGACAGCGGCTATACGAGTGAGCGGAGTTAGTTGGGTGACCATATTAGTTGGGTGTAAGCATGCTCACCGGCGGCCGTGCCCGAACGCTAGGTCGAATGGCAAGTCAGTATCAAGGAATCGGTCCGGATTGAAGGTTTCGGGATCCGGGTAGAGGGATTCATCGCGAGTTATTGCCCTGTTTGCCTTTGTTAAAAACACGATGGTACGTAAAAAGACAAGGGGGCATACCAATGATTCGCCACCCTGAATTCTGCTTGTTAGATATATGCAAAGGTACGAGTGTCTGGCAACTCACATGATGCTCCCAGCGGGTATCCTGTAACCTCTATAGTTGTCTTCTTCGATCGCAGAGTGCGGAAGGCCTGTCGGGAATAGTTATTAGCCTTATCAAATCGACTCGAAACAGGTATACAACTCACTCAAAGGTAACGCCGGAATCCAACGTAGAACCTCCCAAAGGACCCTCTGGAGATAATCGAGTTTTATCACCTCATCTGGGATGGGCAGGCGAGTAACAGGGTCAATCGTACGGAGAACTTCTTCTCGAGCACGGGACTGAGCTTCGGGGTACATTTGCATGGCAATGAAGAAACAAGTCAACGTAGAGCTTGTCTGGAAATCGCAATAACAGAATTAGAGTAGGATAGCAAACGTATTGAACTAAGCCTACCGTATCGTATCCAGCTGATGATGCGAAGAGTCAGCTGTAGTGGCAGAATTGCGAATACGAATACTTACCACCAAACATAGTTCCAGCGTTAGAGCATATAAGCTCTTCATACAGGTGTCGATCTTGGGCTTTCATCTGATCTAAGTCCCCTCCAAACGCATTATCCGGCTCCGACAATAAGCGTGTAACGTATGACGGCTTTGCAGTGCCTTTAGCCTGTTACAGATTAATTCAAATATAATCCAACATAATAACTGAATGACGAACCATTTCAGTTTTGACCCACTCGAAGGGGACGTCAACAGAGAGCCTCTTGTACTCTCTACCCTCTCGACCGAACTTTTGGAAAGATCCTCCTGGCATCCATTCTGGCACATGTTTGAGGAATGGGAATAAGTTGACTAAGAATCGAGAGGATTGCGCTCCTTCGGAAACCCGAGTGAGGAGGCTTTCCATGTTAGAAAGAAGCGGGTCATTAGTGGTTGTTGGGGGTAGTTGGTAGCCATATGTGCCAGATAAGAGTGAAGCAGCAGCCCAGCTGAAACATAATGAGATTTAAATCGGGTTTTAAATCCGAAGATATTGAGCGCTTACTGTTGTATATCTTTGAGAAGCGTACTGTCACCGTGGTCAAGTAATCGTGCTACAAGCCAACGAGCTTCGGTTTGTTGGGAGGACCAGTATTTGGAGATAGCTGATTCTTGCATGTCCTGGTGGATTGCTTTGCGCAACTGACGCCACCTCGGACCGTACCGGGAGAATGTGACGATCTCTCCAAGGTTCATTCTGGTAATCCGGCCAGTTAAGGTTTAGTCCACACGTTTGGGGGCGAACAAGGCACGCACAAGTTTATCATTTGAATCTGAGGCCGGTCGGCATAGACTGCACGCTTGTCGAGCAAGTCGGATACGACACGGTGCGAGTTGAGAACAACGATCGTCTTTCCTAGAACATTTAGCGAGATAATATCACCTAGCACGAGGCCCCAGAGTTAGGTCAACGCATAGACGCGATCAGAGTGCACTTGCTATTGAGTTCCTTGCTCATCTTGGCATACGCAACCCATTCGAGCTCTTTCGGAATATGTCGAAGGTTGCCGATCAAGAAGTCGCTCTCAGGACCAGGAGGTAACGGCAGCTGTTGGGACTTAGCTCGGCGTCGAAGATAAATTAGACCAAGACCAGCAAGTAGTAGCGCAATCGAGATCTCGAGTTGATTCTCCATAGTCGTCAGTAGCCGAGCCAAGTGTCTAAGAACCTCAGACTTTAAGCGAAAGTAAAGGAGAAGGAAATCTAGAGCGAGATACGCCACTGGGATATTTATGGGAGCGGTCGGGAACCGGAGCTCGCGAAGTCCACGGATGTAGTATCTGAAAATGGGGTAAGGTTCTGGAAGATGCCCACCACATGTGACACGTGGGGGTGCTAGCAGCATCGACCTAAATCGGTGTGGCCCTTAGTATAGCCCCTGAGTTAGCCCCTATTCGACAGTTGTCTAAGGAGTCGGCTAAGTCATCTACCGGACGCATGTGTAAATGATCCTGTCTGTATTCGAATTGGGACGGAATCAAATTAATTTCGCTCACGTGATGGCGTCTCCTTCTCTTCCACCGGATACTATCTCTGTCCCAACACAACAAGACATAGGACAAGTTGTATCGCCGCCTAGCCAAAGTGGCATATTTGGGTACATAAAAGAGCTGGGAGATGGAAAGTAAGCTGCTTAGTCAAATTTATTACGCCTTACTTATGGACTTTATGAATGTTGCCTAGTCCGTATTTCTCGGCCGGCTTCGGGCTAATGGTAAGTAATATTGGGATCTACGATATAATAACCCACAAACCCATCTCAAATTAACTTGCAGGGCGTAGGGGTGGGTCTCACTGTTCTCCGTCGCAGCGCCACCCTCCTCGGCACTCTCGCCCAACGCCGCCTCCTAGTTTCGCTCGAGATCCCCATCAGAGACCATTCTCACGCTTGGTTCTTGGAATGGATGGCTCACCAGTCAAAAACACGCGCCGCCAAAGCCGCCGGCGTGAGGATACATAGCCACCAACTTGCCGTCGAAACTACAAAAACCACTCACTCGAACGGGGCATCCGAAGTGCTGTTTAGTTTGGTTCCTGCTCCCGGCACGCATTGGTTCCGATATCAAGGGGCTTGGATACAGGTTCGTAAGCGGCACTGCCGATAACTTTTATGAATTTTATTTAACAGCAACACGATAGGTCAAACGTGAACGAGAGGGGAAGCTTCTAGACCTCAACTCGGGAGTACCCTGGGAAACCGTAACTCTCACTACTTTAGCACGCGACCGTGCTCTGTTTTCGACACTTCTAGCCGAGGCGCGCGATCTTGCTCTACGTGGGAACGAGGGCCGCACTGTCGTGTATATCGCTCGCGGCATCGAATGGACCCAATTCGGCCGCCCTAGGAGGAAACGCGAGATCGGTAGTGTGGTACTTGCGGATGGCGTGGCCGATCGTGTGGAAAGTGATGTGCGAGCGTTCATGGAACGCGGAAAGTGGTATGCTGAGCGAGGTACGTTAGCCTCATTACGCGTTGTTTAACAAGAGGTCTAAACAAAGCGATAGGAATTCCATACCGGCGCGGATATCTCCTCCACGGCCCACCCGGCAGTGGAAAATCGAGCTTTATCCAGGCGCTGGCCGGCTCGCTGGGATACAACATCTGCGTACTCAACATATCCGAACGCGGCCTCACGGACGATAAATTAAACTACCTTCTCGCCCACGTTCCCGAACGGAGCTTCGTACTCCTTGAGGATATCGATGCCGCGTTTAACAGACGCGTGCAGACGAGCGAAGACGGGTGCGTGCCTGTCATTCCCGCTGACATTCCATCCCCATTAATTTCGCATTTGAAAATCTAGATATCAATCGGGTGTCACGTTCTCGGGTCTTCTAAACGCGCTTGATGGTGTCGCATCCGGAGAAGAGCGGATTGTGTTCATGACTACGAATCACCTCTCCCGCCTCGACCCAGCGCTCGTCCGCCCAGGCCGAGTTGATTTAATTCAACTGTTAGACGACGCCCAACCCGACCAAGCCGAAAAACTGTTCGCCCGGTTCTACGGCAAGGGCATGGAGACCAATGAAGAAAATGGGTCGGAACGCGTGGCGAGCGCCCATGACGTGGAGACTTTGGCGGCAGAGGTGAAACAGATCGTCGCTCTGGAGATCAGCCAAGGAAGAAGGGCGAGTATGGCAGCACTTCAGGGCCATTTTATCTTGCACGAGGCTGAAGGGGCAGTGCGCACGTTGAAGGAGTGTTTTACCCCTAAAATAGATTGATCAACTACACTTGATAATGTGAATTACATGTCTTTGGAGTAGATATTAATTCACCGGCAGTGAGGTCGGTGCCGGAATGGAAATTAAACCCCGTCACGTGATTGATAGTCTTTTTTCTGACGGATTTTACACTTTATTTATTACGCACTCAGAGCCAAAGAATGTACATAGAATAATGGACATGGCCAGTACAATCTATCTCTATAAAAACCTCAGGCATATTTATGAATACGACAATCCTATTGTAAGGCAAATGTTACCTTGCACGGCCAACTGGCTGAAACTCCGTCTGCTAGACCCCGATATGGATGAATGGAACCTACGAATTCGTTCGTTAGTGATTGTTTCGGACCGGGCAGATCGTACTCACCCAGCGATGCATTGGCGTCCTAGCTTTCCTGAGCGCCCTCACGGCCCTGTACAACCCCACCGCAGCCTCTGAAGAGTCAGCAGTCCCGTCCCCGCGTCTGAATAGATACCCATATAACTCCCGAGCAACGATTGGCCCATCCGCGTCACC
>JANWGL010000020.1:0-10829 GCA_025200755.1 Ceratobasidium sp. C01
TTTCGGCGTCGACTTTTACCACATGTTCTGGCTCTGGGCTCAGATCCCACGCAGACAGTACCTGATCACGTTATTGATCTGGCCTTGGTGTACAGCGAGGCTGGATATTCGAAAGAGGACATGGAATTCGAGGAGATCGCACTGCAAGCTAGTCGAGATGCGCTTGGCAACGAACACCCCACAACGCTCTCTTGCATGTACGACCTGGCGATCACGTTCGAGGGACAGGGTAGGTTGGAGGAGGCAGCAACACTTCTCACCGAGGTGATCGCGGTCAGGAAGCGAGTGCTTGACGAAGAGCATCCTCAAACGCTCAACAGCATGCACGAACTTGCAGTGACGTATCACGATCAGGGGCGGTGGCAGGAGTCGGAGGCACTGTTCCTGGAGGTGATCGAGGCGGAGAAGCGGGTGATCGGCGCAGAGCACATGTCCACACTCACGAGTATGATGATGCTTGCGTTGACATACTGGAGCCAAGGTCGGCTGTCGGAGGCGGAGGCGCTCTATGCCGAGGTGCTTGAGACGCAGAAGAGGGTGCTGGGCAGAGATCATCCAGACACGCTGATGTCTATGCACGGCCTGGCAGCAACATACGAGAAGCAAGGGAAGCTGCAGGAGGCGGAGTCGCTGATGGCGGAGACGGTGGAGCTCCACAAGCAGGTGAAGGGGGAGTCGCACCCCGATGCTCAGAGGTGCATAAGGTACCTCGAATCTATCCGGCGACGTTTGTTGGCGGGTCCATCGCCTGCTCATATCCCATAGTCTCATTGTATCCGTTCGCTCACATGATATCCCTGAGTCCATCTGTACTACCACGTTGACCATGCCAATGAGAATTCTATATTGAAATTAATGCATCGTCCCATCATTCGGCTAGACTCCACCGTTTGTTGTTCAATCGGACTCTCTGTCACGTGGCGCAAATTTTTCTTCCTCACCCACCACTATACCAACCCTTTCCCCGCAAGGCAAGACTCGTCGCCTACACACCAACGCTAAGCCATAGGGATGCTTGTCCAAGAGAACCCAGAGATCCACGAACGTGCCTGCGATAAATCAGTAACAATTTTTGTATGTCCACCCTTATGCTGCTCTATTCCCTTCGCTTTTGGCTGATCTGCTTTGAAGGCTCAGGCAACGACTCCAAACTACAACTGTCCTTCGCCAGGGCGTCATAATCCCTACGACCAGTAATGCTACCGGTATCGGCATCAGAACTTCCCTACCCCTACCCTCGCCGAGACATTTGCGATCAGCCTCCCCACTTCTCTGCCTGTACCACCTGGCCTTGCCATCGCCGAAGCCGAAACCACACCCCCTCCAGATCGGTTTGACCAACGTAGAGGGGTTCACGCTTGGGTTCCTCTTGAAAAGGACTGGTCTGTTGTGGATGTTCATGCCCAAACAACTTGCGTATCCGCTCGATTTTCACTACTCGTCACCACAAGGTTCGTGTGCGCCTTTTATATTCGTATTTCACCCGCTAATTGCCTTGAAACCTAGCACTATGTGAAGGAGACCGTGGCAGTATAACTGCCCGCTCCTCGCGCTGATAAAATGGACGTCATATCTCCTTGGATCTCCAACCCCGTTTCCGCGCGCTAGCCCAACTCTTTGACAATATTGTCGACTGCTTTTGAGGTGTCGGAACGCCAATAATGAATTGGGATACTCGTCTTCTCGACTCAGCTCCTAGCGACTGGTTGATCCGCAGGGAGGGCAGCAAGGCAAGTACCTCTCGTATTCCTGTCGAATCGCGTATTAAATCGCTACATAGGTCTATAATAGCCTCCGACTCATCATCGCCCTCCTCCTCGGCCCTCACGAGCTTAGCTCTCCTCGACTCTTTCCTCCCTATCCTTAGCTTTCTTTCTAGTGTTCGCGGAATCATTACCCCCAATTGCGGAATACGCCGGTCTCCCTCACCGGGCTTGCTATACCTAGTTCGGTCTCAAGAATCCACCCATTTACGCTCGGGCGCTGCGTGGACCAATGGGCCGGACGTAGCTCGGTTTCTCCTGGACGCGTTCAGTTCGCGAAGCGTGACTACAAACCGTATCTCCAGCTCTCGACGATCTTCCAACCCCGCTGTTGCCTCCTTTCCAACCCTGTCATCTCGGGCTTGGCCACATTATTCGGCGGTCACCACCTTTATCCTGGGCGAAATCCAACCCACTCGAGCGACGCACGATTTGACAGTTTCATTTAAAGGTCGGAGTGCTCAAGGGACCAATCGAGAGCGGCTGGCGAGCAGAAACTCAACAACTGGACGAACCTACGATTAGAAGGAGCGGGGATTATACGGTTATGAACCTTGAGGCCGATCCAAGGGCCAGTGTCGCTGTCCGAGCGTTTCGACGCCGTTACCGGGACCGATCCTGCGGCTCTCGAGACTATGCTCTCGACTTTGGACATATCTTCGACCAATTGATCTCTCTTCGCGGGCGAGGATGGAGATAGAGTTCCGATCCTGATAATGGGGATGAGCCGGTGGAGGAACAAGTATAGCTCTATGGGATGCTGGATTGAGGAACGTTGGGCAAAATATATGTATTCACGCTCTACCAATATAATTCAATGTTTCTTTCGTTTCATTCTCGAGTGACTGGGGCAGTTGTTTGCGGAGGCGGTTCAATCAATGTTCCCCGTCTTAACTAGATTGACGCTTCATAGCATATTATGGTTCGAAGTGACGCAATAATGTTAGTAGCTCTTGCCTCACTCGCGTCCCCCGTATTTTATTTGGAGCGCTGGAGTGCCATCTCGTGAACGGAGGATAAAACCTCAACGCAATTCATTTCGTTTCTTAAACTACATCATAGGTCGGACATACAGCCACCAGATCTACGCACCTTGCCCCCATAACCTACTTCTAAAAGCCCCAGTCGCACCCCATCGAGCCCGGAGTGGGAGTTTCATTGTCCGTCAAGGTATCGATTTATAACTGTTCGTATACCTATCAGCGCTCCGCCAAGAGATGAACTGGAAGAAAGATACCGTGAAATTGAAAGGACGAAAGAAGGAAACGACGAACCTCGCTTGGAGTTCGCGCGGCGGGGCGGAGCAACACCTGCACCATATTCGCGTCGAGTAGTTCCCTTTCATCTCTAGATGTATTTTCGCGACCGTTCGAAGGTATTTCGGAGGAGAGGCGTGGAAATGGGCGAATTGTGGCCGACGCAGAACGTCGAGGAGCTGGTCGTGGCGATGTGGTTCACATCTTCCGAAAAGGAATAATCGTTAACGTTTGTGAAGATCAAAATATGATTCGGGATCGAGAGAGGTGTAGATACGCTAGGAAGGACGAAGCGTTCCCAACCTCAAGTCCTCTAAAACCCTACATGTTACGAGATGGATTGATCTTCGAGCGTATCTCCTAGCACGCGATCTCGTGGGCTACGCAAACTCAGCGCGCCTCCGTCGTCTCATTAGTCTACACATCTCTAGCAGTATCAATATCGTTATCAGCTACACGTTCCAACTCAAGTCAATATGAGATGAGCTCACGCGAGGTATTGACAAAGTCAGCACGTCAGTGTCGTTCGTACCCACGCCGTGTACTAAGGCGGGTACGGCCTCAGACAAGCAGGAGCTGCGTACCGGCCTCGGAAGGCATGAATGAGGAGCGCATCGGTGGTAAGCAGTAAGGGACGAGAGGTAGAAATGAGGGCGTGGGTGGACGTACCGAGGTTGGAGGTGACCCACCAGGACGTCGTTCTCGTCTCGGACGGGGGACTACTTATTCCAGGGACAGCTAGCCGTCTGCGTGACGTGAAGGATATCGAGGGATAAGCTGTTAACCATCGAGCTGATAACTCACGAGCACGTCAAGCTGCCTCCAACAGAGCGACTCGCTTGAGCTGAGGCTTCGTATGCTAGGTCCGTTCCACCTGGATCTGCTGCGTCATTAATCAGACATCGCATTAACACGTCATTGCCACCAGGAGAAATAGACTCACGACTGATCCTTTGCCTATAGGTCGTCGGCAATTAGCCCATCACATCCGGGTCGCGTGGAGGTGGAGGGTGGGGAACGACGCGAATGTGGAGGTGGAGGTCAGGGTCCGAATGATTGATTGTTATTTTTCGGGACCGAGGACGGCTGATCGGCCACATTCTGTTTCGTGGACTACCTCCACCCGCACGCGTTGAACTCAACTGCCGAATAGGATATTGTTATGCTCCTCAATATCTGTAGCTCAGTTTCTAGGATTAGTGGAATCATCACCCTGGTCGGCGAAATACCCGGGTCCGCCCTCAGCGAGCTCGCCGTGACTGATTCTGCCCTCGGAAATTCACTCATAGTCACCCCAGAGCCGGCTAGGCCGATGGATCGCGCGGTGCTCAGCTCCTCTTCGACTTGCCCAGCTCGCGAGCTCCGTAATATTTTATACTCAGGTTCTAGACCATTCAGCTGTTGTGGTGCCTCTCTTTCGACCCTACCGTCTTGAATTCAACATGATTAAACCACAATTACTCCCTTGCTCAGGCGTCTTCTGAGGCTCTGTATAACATATAATTCGATATCTTGATTAGAAGGTAGGAGTGGTTGAAGAACTAGTTGAAAAGATTTGGGGAGTGGAAATACGCCACTTAGACGAACCTACAATGTGAAAGAGCGGGTACTAAGTGGAAACGGCTTCTATATGCAGACCTCAAGTGGGCTACATGTGGGCACAGTCTTCGAGCTATTCCGAGGGTGTTACTAGGGTCGATACTGCTACCCCGGACATTTCGTTGTCGACTTTGAACATACTGCGATTTCTCCCCGCGCACGAGGATCGAGGTGGGATTTGACCCTGAGAATGGCAATGACCCGGTAGAGGGAGATGCATGGTTGCGGTAGGAGGTTTGTATAGAAAGACTAATGTATCTGATATAATAAAGAAAGAGTGTTGTTATTACTACGAGACTACAGGAGAAGATAGAGAGAGAGAGATGAGGTAGACGGCGCGGAAACGCGCCTTATATACCCCAGAGACAAGTCGCTCGAGTCATAGACTCGAGCCTGCGCAGTCACTGCGCATACTGTGACTCGGTACATGCGCTTGACTCTATTACATGCGTACGTATGCGTATACTTGTACATTCTACTAACTACGAGATATTTCTACATTTTGGATTGTGAGAGTTTGGTTAGAAAATATGTACTCACGCTATCAATGTCATTCCGTTCTTTTTCTTTTCTGTTAGCTTAAATCTTGGGGATTGCGGAGGTTGTCTGCGGAGGCGGCTAAGCCAATGGGCTTCCCGTCTACGCCAACAAATGTACTCTTGAGGCTCCATACTCATTAGCTCCTCACCCAAGGTGGCGCGATTCTCTCGGTAGCCCTTACCTCGCTCATATTCCTCACATCATATCTGAAGGTCCTGATTGATATCGCACGACTGGACGACGAACCTCGAAGGGACGAAATTCATTTATACGATTACAATGTAACTTGGACACGCAGTCACTGAGTCTACCAACCTTGCCCCAAAAATCTATTCACAAGGACTTACCCGTTCGTGCCCTCAGAGGCATCTTCCCTGGCCATGACGATATAGATTTCCAACAGTTCGCATACTGGATAGTGCTCTGCTAGGGTATAATGCGAGGGAGAAGTATAAAAGGAATAAACATAGTCAAAGCGACGAAAGAGACGACGGACCGCATCCGGGGGTGGTACATTGGGACAAAACCGCACCTTCGTGTCGAGTTTGTTCACCCCGTCTGCGAGTATAATTTTGCGATCTTCGACGAAAGGGTTTGGAGAAGAGATGCGGGGAGTACAGCAATATGTAGGCCGTGAGGGATATGAAGGAGCTAGTCGCAGCGACGTGGTTGACATATCCCGAAAAGTACAAATATAAACATTAGTAATGATTGAGATACAATTCGAGATCGGGGTAGGCAATGTATGAACGCCAGAAAGGACGAACCTTTGTCCGTCTGCGAGTCTTCTGAAACCTATTGTGGTTCCATGTGAATCTACGATCGAGCATCTACCCAGTTTACAAGCTCGTAGGCCATCCGAACTGAGCTCGTGTCTTTAGTTTCATAGGTCCTACTGACTCTGATATTACTAGATTATTCATTAAAATGCGTACTGGCAGATTATAATAGGATATGAACTCACGAAAACCTGACCCACGTCCTCCACTAATACGGGCCTCTGGGTATCATCAACATCTGGGATTTTGGGACAGAACATGTGGGTGTTTTCAGGATTCTGTACCATGGATAATGGCATGATTCAATGGGTTTTTGGGACATTTTTTTTGGTATGTTTTGATAGGCCGTTTTTGGTATGTTTGCAGAACAGGGTGGGTACCAAAAACTGGTATGAATCATACCAAATGCAAAAGGTTCAAAAAAAATAATTGATATATATGGCCATTATGAAATGATCCTATGTATCCATATCGGGCACATGTGCCCACACACTTCTGATCAAACTCCAAGTTGAATTGCCACTTGTCACCTGACTTGCCTCAGGTGACTTAGGTGGCAGCACCCAGAGTCCCCCCTTCCCCCACACTCACCACCTCATGCCAGTGCACCCAATGTCTCACCCGGGGGTATTTTCTAGCATTTAGCCTGTTTGGTCAACAGGGGATGGAAAATGGCTGGCTACATGAGGAGATTGATCAAATTGGAAATTATAAATTTCCTTTTTGGGATGAATTTCAAATTGAATGAAAGATGCGGCCTGCTTTAGTGGTTACATAAGCATTTTCAGATTTGAAATTGACAAGTAATTGACTGAGAAATTTACAAATCTTTCGCCCAGACGCGATTCTTTTCTTGCTTCTGCATCACTTTGGTGTGAATCATACCAATTTACACCTTTTATTATCATAGGTCAATTTTGGTATCTTTTGACATGTTATTTTTGGTATGTCTGATAGACCATTTCCCAGATGTTTCATCCTCCCTGTTCCTGTCAACTTTAGTAGGATAGAATGTACTGTTTTTCAGTATGTTTCAGCAGAGAGAAATTGATTTGCTTAGGAAGGTTAGCTCAAAACATGTGATTCATCCCAAATTTCCGTACATTGACTTCCTACAGAGGGCGGAGTCTCAGGCGGACCGGAACTGCGGAATAGCCTTGAACGGCGTAAAATGCAAATAAAATAATATAAGAACATGACAACGAGAGGTAAAAATCAGGGTGTAGGAGGGCGTACCGGGGCTACGGGTGCCCACTCAATGTGGACCTGGTACCGGGCGGACGACCATTTATTTCAGAGTCAGCGAGCTATATACGCACGCGACTTGAGAAGATTTCCACGTTTGATCTTTGAATCTTCAAAGTCAAAATTCACCGACCAAGTTAAGGAACCCGCCGGAACATGACTTGCCTACGCTGAGGCTTCGTACTCCAACTGGGTCCCATCTGTATCTACCGTGTCATTTATAAAGCATAGTATAAACGAGTCATATATGCTGACAGGGATAGATCTTGGCTGAATCGATGACCCATTTGGGCCATCGCGTACAGGTCGTGAGTACCTAGATCAAGAATGGAGAACGCTGCGCTCGTGGAGGCGGGTGTCAGGTCCCGGTGATTGTTTGGGGTTGTTTTTCTGTTATGGTCGGCTGATCGGCAGCGTTGCAGGACATTCCACGCACCAGCGTTGAGACACTGGTGTCCGAATTGCTTCACTATGCACATACCATGTTGAGTCATCTCACAGCAACCGATCCAAGCTTTCCTGTAGATTTCTTTCTATTTTCTACGCTACTCGCAAACTGTGTGACTCACTGCCTCGTTCTTGCTATGCCCGCAACTCCCACCGGATTCCTGGTACGTACATATCTTCATTATATGCAGTTTTTTACCACTTGGAGGTATCATTGACGCCGTTCGGGATCCGATTTGTCCAAGTCCCTACTGTTTTGTTCCTTCTTGGCGTCACATGATCGGACGTGCGCTCCGCTCCACCACCACACCCCACCTTGTTGGGCCCGTTACGCAGCAGCTACGAGCGTCGCATTACTGAGTTACTCAATTGTGACCCAGACTCGAATTTCTTGGAACGGTTCGACCTTAAAGCCAATCTTCTTGCTTGAAACTGGTACCTTCTTATCTACGGTCGACGTCTTATTTTCGTCCGACGCACTGAACGTTTTCTTGAGTTCCGCCGAGGGCTGGGTTCCATATCTGAAATTATAAATTCCTAATTGCTGGTACCGCTCTTGAATCTGTGCTGGCCCTTGGATCGATGACATATGCTCTACTAAAATTTCACTTCGGCTGGGCCATCTTGTGGTTGCGCTCGGGCTAACCTTTACTCTTTTCTGACTGTATCAACGTGTTGTGAGCATCTTATCAGCCCGTCTACTTTCTGGGATGAAGGGAGCGATCCTTTCTTGGTATCCGACGGAGGCTTTGCGACCTCCATGTGCGTATCTTGCCTGGTTTCGGTCAAACATGGGTCTTATTCCACACTCGATGGTCATTTGAACTTCTGTTTGTTGGACTCCACGATCGTGAATTAACTGGGAACTCTCGGTTACCTGTGTTGCATTATTCGATTATTATGTGGTGCGTTTGAGACGTTGGGCCCATCTCAGGTTTCGATTGATTTGGAGTGATTGGTTTGGGCTTCGTGGGCAGAGATATTTGCAACTCCCGTGGGTCAGTAGCACATTTAACTCCTCAATGATGAATTTAGTATATAATACAGTGTCGTGCCTACGCTGGCGAGCGACATTTGAGGGCCCGAGAACATCAATCCAACGCCTATTTTGATGAAATCTCTTTCTCAATATGGGATAAACAACCGCCCGGCGTTAGTCTTATCACAATATAGGCGCCGCCTCGTTTGTTCGGTGCTTCATCTTACCACCACCGTACTAACCCCCTTCCCCACCCCTCCCCTACTTCAATATGTCTCCGAGCGCAGGCGATGGCGGACTTAACATACTGTCTCTCGGTGAGTGTCACGGCTGTTATTCAGATGAGGGTCAGCAGTTGACGATTTGCGATAGATGGAGGAGGAATCAGCGTGCTCGCCGCGCTAAACATCGTCCACGAATCGATGGATAGACTCAAAGTTGCCAATAAACTCGAAACTGCGCCTCGTCCCCGCGATGTGTATGATTTCATGACCGGGACTGGGATGGGAGCGTGCGTTCTCCTCCTAGTAGTTTAATCAATTTTGAGCTGATTTCTCCTTAGATTGGCGGTGATCCTGCTAGGACGGCTCGGACTCGACAGTATAGAGGCTACAAGATCGTTCAAACAGATCTGCCAGCAGACGTTCTCGACCAAGAAGCGGTTCTCGAGGGACAGTGTGTTTAGCGCCAAGGCACTTGAGAAGGCGACAGGCGAGATCGTGGCGAAATACTGCGGCAGAGCGGATGCGAGGATGATAGACACCAGCACCGAAACGAACCAATGTAAAGTGTAAGCCTCTCACCTCCTCGATATATGATTTGGCGACACTGACGTGAAATCTTTCCAGAATGGTGTGCGCAAGTACAGCCGACGCGCTTCGGGGTGGGATCGCTATCCGCATCCGCACTTATGCTGTCCCTGCGAACCAAGGTCCCGACTGCACGATCGTCGAAGCGGTACGAGCCACCACTGCCACGCCCGGAGTATTCAAGCGAGCCACGATCGAGGAACAAGGGATCCAGATCCCTTACGTCGGAGGAGGGCTGGAATGCAATAACCCGACAGACCTCGCTCTCAAAGAGGTGTCGCTGGTGTTTCCAGATAGGCCGATCGCATGCGTAATGAGTGTGGGGGCTGGCCAGCTTCACTCTGCGAGCATACCGGACGCGGGCGTGTTCGACGGATTCATGCCTTCTCGCTTGGTTTCAGCGGTACGAAAGGTTGCGACGGATTGCGAGAGGACGCACCAGGACCTGGCGAGTCGATTCGAACATACGAGGAACGTGTACTTTCGATTCAGCACGGAGCAAGGCATCCAGGATATCGACCAGTGCGACGCGGCAAAGCTGTCGAATGTCCAAGCGCACACCCGGAACTACCTAGGAGACGCGAACGTCAGTTCAAGGGTGCAAAGCGCTGTTAAGGCTATGGCGGAAAGAGCACAAACAGTCAAGATACTCAGTACGTCTCTTCGTCTCATGCTTTCGTCGAGAATCAGTTGTGAAAGTGGTGGCCTATCCCGTTCCACAGATGGCAATGTGCATTTTGTGAATGAACAGAGGCCGAGGATCGGACGATGCCCGCCACCATCGCCGGCGTTCACCGGTCGAGAGGACATTCTCGATCATGTTCAAGCATACTTCTTCGGCACTTCGGCAACAGAAAGGCGTCTGTTCGTACTCTGTGGACTTGGAGGTGCCGGTAAAACTCAGCTGGCGCTGAAATTTGTCCATATGCACAAAAAAAAGTACTTGGGCTACACCGCTTCCTATGCTTATATCTGACTTTTCTTGGTAGATTTTGGGACGTGTTCTACATCGACGCGACCACTCGTGAGACGATCTACGCTGATCTTATTTCTCTCGCCAAGGCGACCAAGACGGGTGAAACCGCGGAAGAAGCATTGGCGTGGCTGGTGTCTCAAGAGGAACGATGGCTTCTGGTTCTGAATAACGCGGACAACCGAGACCTCAATCTGCGCGATTTCTTCCCCCCATGCGCGCATGGCGATATCTTAATCACAACCCGAAACCAGGAGATGCTCGTCCATACGCAAGACCCAGGTTCATATTCTCAAGTGGCTGGAATGCAACCCAGCGATGCTCTTACGCTGCTTCTCAAGGCTTCCCGAGCCGACGATAAGGAAGAGACAGTTACCATCGCGAAAAAACTGGTAGAGGTACGTGTTTTGTACCCGACATTGTTTGAATTTGAGCTCAA
>JANWGL010000022.1:0-25699 GCA_025200755.1 Ceratobasidium sp. C01
TTAAGCCTTAACTGACAGGCAGGCGTTTTGCTGATGGTCTAAGGTGGTCGGATCGTCGGCGCAGGGATTTGTCAATTGGGGATCAGAGCGGTGCAAGTTAGGCCGACTTTTCAGGTAATCGTCGGCGTTCCTCGAAACGCCCGATACGGATGTTTGCGGCGGTAGGACCCTTTGTTGACGTTTGCGACGGCATAACCCTCGCCTTGGATATTCTTATTCCCACCTCCATGTCCGACTTTGTGCCATCAAGACGTGGGAACGGCGCAGCCTCTTTGGGTGCTCACTCGTATGGGGAGGCCATGTTTAAAGGCCTACGTATTGACCCAGACGGCAAGGCGCCAACTATTCGACACAAGCCGATGCCGGTCGCACCAAATTTGGCGCAACGGAGAGCCATGAAGCGATCGAACGAGCAGAAGCAGCTGCACGATATGCTTCGACAGAATTTGGCGATGATTTCAACTGCCATCAAAAATAAAGGTATGGGCTCGTCTCTTTGGCAAAGATGAACATGTCTTGTTGATCTACACACAGTTGTACTCAACTTCCGAATGTCGGATTTTTGGGCAGCGCGAGACAAGGGAAAAGTTCCCAAGATAGGACAAGAAGCGTTTGGGGCATTAGCGGGTGGAGAAGTGAAACTCACAGTCAAAGATGGTCCTACTGTTTTAGTGGATTTGGACGATGTGATTGTGTTTTGGTACTTTCCAAAGTTCATTGGAAAGGGTTTACAGGTACGTAGCAAGAGAGATCAAACGATTTGCGGTCTGCTTACGGATCTCGTAGACTATTCTTCTGGAGTGTGTGGGGGAACTCGCCAAGGTGCATCCACCAAAGCCGGACGGCGAATGCGGAGACCAGCGTTCTAGGACTGGAGCGGAGAAGAGTCCATCAATGACCGGGCCAGTGACTAGGAGCAGAGCGAGCCAAGGGGCTGCAGTAGCGGTGGCGGACGACGGGCGGGGTGTGGTCGAAGCCTCAGCGCTGGTCGAAGGAACCAGCCCCGAGTCCTCGGAAGACGAACGAGAAGCAGGCGAATACCATGCCGGAGTACTAGACAGGGACTTAGAGACCGGGGGAGGGACTATCTGGGCAGACCGGGAGGGCCAAGAGACGATTGACATTACCCATGGGATGTCCGAAAACGAGCGAAAGGACTATCGCAGGGTGCTGGACAAGGCCGTGCTGGGGCCTTCTCGATATAATTTTTCTCCCGGTTGGTATCAGACCGGGCTGGAGATGGTGAGCACAAATAACTGCGCAGCGATACAACAATCTCCCAACGTTACAGATTCTTCAGGTAACTCCCATGGCTCCAGCCTTGCAATTCCGGCAAGCACTGCAGAACAAGTCACGGCACCAAACGGTCTCCTTATTGGAAGGGAAACGTCTTTACGACCGACAGATCGCGCACTTGATCGACATCATCCACGATTCGCTGGGACGTAGCTTTCGCGAACTCAGGGGTTCGATGATGCAGGTTCCTGGGCCAACGGGAGTAATACTGGAAAACGGCTGGCCGGGTTGCTTTCCTAACTTTGGCGTCGGAATCAACCGCAATACGGTACAGCATAGGGACAACAAAGGTCTCCGTGGTGGTCTCGATATAATTGGCGTGCTCGGCGACTTCACGCATAGCCTCTTTCGGCTAAAAGACCTCGGTTTCACCGCGGAGTGGTTGCCAGGATGCGTAGGCATTTTCGATGGATACGACCTTACTCACGAAGTTATAGGCTGGGAGGGTAATTATCGGGTCACGATGCTCTCTTTTTGCCGAGGGTCGACTTGGAGAGGGCTGAGACTCGACCCGCAGCTCTCGTCGCCCACCTTGTCGGGAGTACAAGCACGACTCAGAGAGGCTGCTGAGGCGAGGGCAGCGGCAGTCGAGGCGGGAAAGCGCAAGCGTCAGGCAGGAGGGGGCAAAGGTGACGGGATTGAGGGGGCTCCGAAGGCCAAGAAATCTTTCACGGAGTATACGGATACGGCGAGGGAACAGGTGTACATTTAAGTGCAATAGAGAGATAGATCATCCGTTTTCAATGCGACCATACTATACGAAAACCCCCAGTAAGGGGATGCAGTTGTGTCTACCACGAGAAAGGGCTTTTCTGGGACGAATGGAAGCGTTCTACTCTCGAGGCTTCTCGGCACTAACATCGAGATAGAGGATTAACTAAACTTCTAGCTAGTGCATAGGTACAAAATGCCAGAAGAATAACCCTCACTCCAATCATAACCAAGATGGAAGAATACGAGAGAAAGGGAAAGAACAACATTCATATCGAAGATATCGCACAACAGTCGTAGCCAGGGCCGGACTGGAAGACCTTGTGCGTTACACGCTACGCCTGGCTCAATCGCCGCGTTAATTCGTACCAATAATCATGAAGCCATCCGCCATAAGAACGTCTATTCGATACAGATGCCGAAATACCCAGGAAGGTTAGCGATCGAGAGAGGGCCCTGAAACCATGACTTACTTCGTTCCGCATAATTAAAAATGAACGTATAAACATGGTCGTCTAGGGGTACATACTCAAACCTATAACCACCTTCGTTCTCCCGCTCAGCTTTAATAGCGGGATCCAGCTCTTCGTCGGCGAGCATGGCGATCAATCGGTGCCTGCCCTGGAGATCCTTTTTGCTGAACGCGTCCTGGAGCTTGTAGGCGTCCGAATACAGCGGCTTCATGGACCCAGGAAGGCCGGTCGTAAGTTGGGCCCAGCGGACTTGCACACGAATTTGTCCGAACGATTCTTCGGGTGCCCACTTGTTGGATCTAACTTGGCGAGCGTCAACCAAGCGTATATACTGATTTCATGGAAACGAAATACCTCTCGCTTTCCGCACCCCAAAGACAAATGAGCTCATCATCCCCTCATCGCCTGGGGAACCGCAAATCTCGGTCGTACCATAAACCTCGCTGTTTTCCTCCTCCCCCTCCTCATCCCCTGCTCCTTGAGCGCGTCGTTGAATCGATTCCGCTGTTACGAAAGCGTCCGATACGCGAATTCCGTCGAAAAACACGGTTGCAACGAGAGCCCCATGACCCCCGTACGGAGGCTCTGGTCCTTCATAACCAACGTGCACATTGAATGCGGTCCCGTTCTTAGCGAGGACCCAGCATCTGTTGTTTCCAAAGGTCAAGATATGAAAAAGAGTACGCGACAACGCACTCACCTTTGCTCAAGCCCCTCCTGGGGCAGGGGACGGCCATCTTGTGAAAAGGACGCGCGAAGATATTTGTACTCCGGGGTCGCGAGTGTGACAATAATCCCTTCTTGAGAAAGCAAGGCGTTGGAAAAAGAGAATCTTTGGGTCGCCATGAGGTGTTGGAGGTAACGTGAGTGTAAGCAGGAGAAAGATTACGAAACTGATCAAGGGAACTGATCAAGGGAACTGATCAAGGGAACTGATCAAGGGTCTTACTAATCCGCTGTCCGACCATAACATATACACTGCATTCAAGGTCCCATCCCACTCGTCTTGAATGTTGAAATGGTTCGTAAATACCGGGAAATCGCTGAAGGATTGGCCCGCGATTACATATATATTAATATTATGATAAGGGTTCAGCCAACTCTGGGGATACATGGAACTCCTAGCTTTGTTCTCTTGTTGAAGTCGTTGTCCCGAAAAGTGGCACGATTATGGTGTTTGTTCAGGAAGGTGAGATGAAACGACTCGATTCCGAGACCCGGATTTAAAGCCAATAGAATCTCCACATTTGGGACGCTCGCGCGAGCCCTCTCTCTCGATTTTTAGCCCGATTCTGCTCTATATATAAAGGTGGTTTCCTTTTACTCTTTCCGTTCTTTCAACCCAGAAATGAAGATTGATGCTCGCTTGGAATTGCAGGTGTTACGTAGCGAGAATAAGAGGTACTACAGTTGGACCGAAGTATACGCGTCGGGACGTTTCGACGTAAGAATCGAGGAAATGCGAGCTTGTTTGATCATTTAAAATTCACGTTGGTATGGCCTGGGATTCACTATCACGCAGTTGAGGGGGCGAATTAAATATCACGTTCTTTCAGTCCAAAAAAAAGACGGTGATCAAAGGTGGATAGTAACATGATTCGAACGATTGCCAACACGATTCAAGAGAAAGATTAAGGCGAAACGAGGTTAAAAAGCAACATGCACTATTTAGCACAAATTTAAGGACGTTGGGACGGGATTTCGGGGTAATTACAAGGGGAAAGACAAAGATTCAGGGCAGGGGGGCAGCGGCACACTGTTCAGTTGTCGTAGTCGTCACCCTCTCCATCTTCCGGAAATAAGGATTCCTTGCGTTGCCTTCCCTTTGGACTTAGGCTTGGGACCTTTCTTGCCTCCACCACCCTTGTGATTGCTGCCCGAACGTGTATCGTCCGTGTCGGCTGCCTTAGCGGCTGTCGCCAGTTCGGTATTCGGGCGGCAATTGCTCCTTCGAAGGGTAGGAGTAGGCGCGTCTTCGGGCTTAAGGGCAAGCGGGTTCTCATCTTCGCGGGTCCGGTGCTCATGGTCTGGTCCCCCGTCAGGCCCTTGGAGTGTTGGAGCGGGGGGGTCCACATCCTCGCCCTCCTCTCCGCGGGTGCGGCGTCCACGGTCCGACCTCCCGTCATTCCGAGGGGCCGTTGGAGCGGGAGGGTCCTCCTAGTCCTCCTCGCGAGCACGGCGTCCGCAGCTTGATCCCCCGTCACGCCGTTGCGCCGGTACGGCGGGTGGGTCCTCCTCCTCCTCGTTATGGTTGTCTTCTTCCTCCCCAGGGTCAGGTCTGTGGTCGCCGCTCCTACGTGCATCCCCCCGTTGTCTTCATCGGTGTTGTTGCGGGGCGTGGTGGGTTCCTTGTTGACTGTGGGAGCGCGGGAGCCGGGAGGAGAGGCGGGCCACCCCGTCGGGGAAGGATCGCGGCGACGATCGGGAGAGGGTAGGGGTCCGGCAGAGTTGTTACCGGGGTGGCTCAGTGTACCTATATAATCATGATCAATCATAGAATCCGGTCTTGCAGAATACGTACTTTGGTGGGTGTTGGAACCTCCGCGACGGGCCGGCGATTTGTCTGCTTTCGTGGTCGTGCTCGCGTTGGCCTCCCTTGATCTACCTACAACGCGAGTATTAGTCATTGAATCCCACACCACAACTGTACTTACCGTTGTATTTGTTGGCTGTGGAATCTTTCCTCTTACCCTCCAACTTGAGCATATTCGCGCGTCGATGATCAAAAATATCTTGAACCACTAACTCAACTGCCCAGTTCTGGGCAAACCGACGGAATCTTGGGATCCGCTCCCGGATCTATGATAAGATTAATGTTAGATGCGACGCGCTGGCAATTTGTAGGTGGCTTACCAAGTTAATTAAGTTGCCCCAGTGCACCATGTCTTGCTGCTTCGATGGGAGCCCAAAGTCGGGCGAGGCCATACATATAAAGTCGCGAAGCAACGCCTATCAAAGAACGAGTTAGTGACTATCAATCAATCAATCAAGTAAGCAACTTACCCGAATATGCAACCATTCTATCTCCTCCCCCACTAGACCAAGATGGGCTCGAATGCCACCCATCGTAACATCACTGATGCGAAATGGCGCTCGAATCGAGTCGTCCGCAGGCTCTTTGCTGGTGTTAGGAGGCGATGCGGAGGTGCGTGAATCGGAGGAGCCGGAGCCGGAGCCGGGGGCACCAGCAGTGGATGTAACGCCGGCGGCCTGCTCCTCCTCGTAATGGCGGCGGCTGAGAGCGCGCGCCCGAGCCAGTTCTATCTGAAAGCGGTCGTTCCGGGCATGCAAGTTTAAGGCAGCGTCTACGATTGATAGTTAGTAAAAAGTGTATACGAAATGATAAAAAAGATGACAAAAACATACCTCATAAGCGGGTCTCACGCTCGGTCTCATCCTCCTCCTCAACGAGCATCGCGGCATTCTCATTGTCGGCCCCCTCCTGCCAGCGTCGTTCGGCCGCCAGCGTTTGTCCTGCCGGGCCTCCTCCTCCTGGTCTCACGAGCGCTGCGCTTCCCGACGGTTCCTTTGCGAGGTCGTTTCTGGGGGACAGTGGGCTCGGGAATGTCGTTGTCGGTTTGGTCGCCACTAGGATCGTTATTGTCACGTTGGCGATTTTTTGGAGGGCCTTCTCTTTGTTGGACGCCCTGCCTTGACCGTTGGCGGCCATGTCAAGAGCAGGGATAACGAGAAAGAAAAGAGCAAAAAAAGGTGCAAGAAAAGAGTAAGGCGTGGAAAGGGACTAGGGTGTTATTAGTGGATGGTCAGTACGTCGTCGCAAAGGGGAAATCGGCGTGGATGACGAGTAAGCCGATGAGCGCTCCATCTTTAATCGTGGTCGAGTTTGAGTCCAAGCTGGCGAACCTGGCAGAACTGAATTGGCATTAGCTGTGACGTCAGGCTGTGCGGGAGCCGTTCAGAGATGTCAGGTGACCTCAGACTTCTCCTTCTCGTCCCCGACTTCGACTGCGACTTCACCCGCCACCCTTCCACCCTTATCCCTCAATTTTGTGTCGTTAATCTTTGGCCGTTTCGGCCCCACTTCGACACGATCTATAGCAATAGATAGACGAAACATGGCTTTGTTTTGGAGCGGTTTGGCTGCAATCTCCGGTGCCGTTTTCCGAGTCTAGAATGTGCTCAAGTGTGTATGCATTTTATCCTCATTCTACGGAGCCGCTACTGACATTTTCAAGCAGGTCTCTGCGTAACGCAATGCTTCCTGCGTGTGACGTCTTTGGAGCATTAGTGTAGCCCTGGACATACGGTACCAGATAAGTTCATCTTTTATTTTTAAACAACAGCGTGAACTAATTATACTTGTAGCCGTAGCTACCAAACCGGTTGTGCGAGAACATTGAGCGCACTCGCACAACCGGAGTTCAAATTTTGTGCGCTCCGTCCGGAACACGTTTTTCGAAGCCTACAGCTACACTAGGCGGCACGCGGCGGTCGAATTATTGCCGTGATTCTCAGCTGTTGGGCCCCAGCAAACGGTGAAATTACCACACTCTGCGGCGTTGCTAGCTGGGACAGGTCGAGCACTCGAGCGTCATACTTTCATTTTGGGGTGCTTCCTTTTTCGGTTCAATTGGGACTCCCTCTGCGGTGCCACATTCTGCGTTCGGAACGAGTTCAAATGTGGACGTACCTTTTTCATATTCCGCCAAGAGCCTACTAACATGAGACTGTGGGTGCTGCACTTGCTTTAACGTTGCCTCCGGGATTAGCTATGGTATCTAGTATAGGTTATTAGCTAAGTTTAATTCAGTTTTTAACATCTAAAACGACCTATCAAATAAGTACAATAGTGATCAAAGATGTCCACCCGGTTGTACGAGTGCATTCAGCGCGCTCGCGCTTCTGGGGCCCCGGGCCCCTTTTTTGACTGTGGGCGCTTGCGTGCGATTACCTGTGCTCGTGATGCCGCTTGACTAGGTGTACGTTTTTGATACCATGTGGCGAGCACTTTATCCCTTTGATTCTTGCCTTTTTGGCATTGGCGAAGGACGCGATCGTCGGGCTTTTAGTATAGACGGCGCCCAACAAATCATGCCATTTCACTGCACATTTCTCCTTCTCACATTCACGGCAATGGATTTTCTTTTCATCTAGGGACTTTCGGTGAGTTCCTATGCCTTGGATTCATTGGAACAATCGTAAAGAACTTACGGTTGCGCCATGTAGTTCGGTTTCCTCCCCAATTTCTTGTTTGAGTTGAAGTGCGCGCGTTGCGACAATAAGGCACGTTCTCTTTTCTATGATCGTTTCTCTCGCACTAATCTTCCTTTACCTTGTAGCATGCCGGCTTGGACGCCATACATGCAATGTCCATTCTGCCATGAATTCCTTTCGCGCAAGACAGTTCGGTGGCGCACGCAGGCTGGGTGCAATGCAGCGCAACGTGAGGCCCTTCGACGAAACACTGCGCCACAGCGCCTCCTCAATCCCGATATGACGGCCGCACCTGAACATCCTCGGAGACGCCGAACCTACCACAGACGAAACCCACCATCTTCCCCTCCACCCGTTCCTGCACAATAACTCAGCAAAATCCACCTTGGCCCTGGAGCGCTCTAGAGCGCCCCAGAGAATAGCACAAGGAGCTCAAGGTACCGTGCTCCAGAGTGCTCACAAACGAGCACCCGTTAGCTTGAATGGCTCAATCACGAGTGCTCTGGAGCGTTCCGGAACCGCTGGAGCAGCCGGAGCCACCCTCCAAATCCGGAGCGCTCCGGAGCCAAGGGGAATTCGCCGATGAACCCCCAGAGCAATCCGATCCCCCCCAAGTGCAGTCAGACCAACACACACGTATCAACCTCCCACCTCCAAACCCATTTGAAGAGGCGCTCGAGACTCTACTCGCTGACCTCTGTCAATACCCCGATTTTTAATTCGACACACCTGGCACTCGGTCTTCGGGTTCGGCCACCCAGGTTTCATACCGCGCCCAACCCGCAACAACCCGGGAAAGCCACCAGAAACCTTGGATTCCGCGCCGTGGCTTCGAGGATTGTCAGCCGAGGGAACCCTACGGCAGGAGATCGTAGGGCAGATTGCGCACGCTCAAGGTTAGTGTATTTTATTGATATTTTGCTTCACGCGTGAAGGTAAACATGTTTCAATTTAGGAGATAAGCTTTCTGGGCTAGAGATGTTGCTTATCCGTGCGTTTAATTTCAAGGTCGATGCCGATATCACAACGCGCACGTACAGCAAGCTCCTTGGGCTTTTCCACAGCTCGACCAATTACCCACCGAACAACGTATGCGTACGCGTTTTACGTTCCTGTCCGGCATCAAAGGAGTGCGGATCGAATGCTCTATTGATGCCCGTGTTGCCTTTACCAGTGAATACGAACCCCTTGAGCATTGCCCGTAATGCGGGAAGGAGCGCTGCGAGCCCGATCCCCATAATCGTCATCACCGCCCTCGGAAGACGTTCCAATACATCCCCTTTATCCCCCGGCCTATCAACATGTATCGTGACCTCGAAATGGCTGGTACGCTCGGTTATCGCAATGCATTCAAATCCACCGCCGGCATCGTTCGCAGTATCTTTAATGCCGCGCACTATCAGGGTCTGTGTGTCCGAGCGTTTGTGTCAGCGGCAAAAAAAACTTGAGCACATTTATTTCAATATGGGCACCGACATCGGACTCGGCCTCAACCGATGGGTTCGAACCGTTCAAATTCCACAAGCAAACTTGCTAGCCCTCGCTTTTGTTCAAGTACAATCTCCCCCCATCCATCCAATTCCACCTCCAAAGTGTGCTATGCCGTGGCGTTATCCCCGGCCTCACTCAACCAAAAGAGCAAGGAACGTTCCTCCAACCGCCGATTCACGAGCTGTCAGACCTCACACGGGGTGTACCGGCGTACGATCGCGCGAACGAGCGAGCTTTTTGCCTCCGCACTTACATCGTTGTATGTTTTGAGACATGCCTACCATCGCCACGGCGCTGAGAGGCCATGTCGTGCTTGTCGTATTCGTGGTGTACGCGACACCTCCAACACCTTGAATGTCAAATACCTCTCTCCCGTCCGTTCGCCGCCAACCCTAATCCATTCAGCCCCCCCGGCCTCCCTCGCCTTACACATCGACAATAAATTAAGGAGGCCACCGACATCGAGTTTGCCCCGTGACGCAGAAGAAGATTTGCCTGCGACCCGCTTCAGTATCAACGCCCTTTCCCCACTCGTCCGCCTATCGTTCATCGATTTCCCCGGTTCCTTCCCACACGACTTGATGCACCTCATGTTCAAGAACGTTATCCCAACTTGACTTGCACTATAGGCCCGCTCCAAGCAGTACGGTGAATTTGGCAATGGTCATGAAGATTACTTGATCAACAAGTCCAACTGGGAATCCATTGGCGCCGCTTGCCAGGCCAGCGTCGACACTATCCCATCGGCATTTGGGTGTCGCGTGCCGAACTTGTCAGACAATAGCCGGCAAATCACTGCGGAGGCTAGAATGCTTTTCACCACTCTCCTCGCCCCGACCTTCCTCGACAAGAAGTTAAAACGCCCGTATCACCGGCACTTTATGGAATTCGTTCAACTCATCAAGCTATACCTAAGCTTTGAAATCACGACAGAGAAGATCGAAGAGGTGCGCACCGGCTTTGCGGAGTGGGTACAAGAATACGAACGGACGTCACTCATTTGTTAGGCCGCATTGCCCGCCAATTATTTCATTTTAACCGAATAGATTATACTATAGGAATAAGGCCGACCAGCTACGGGCACACACCCTCCCAATACATGCGCTCTTGCAGATCGCAGACGACATTACAACTATGGGTCCCGTATGGTGTTATTGGGCGTTCCCTATGAAACGCTTCTACAGTTCTCTCGCGCACGCAAATAAGAACCCCCATTTTCCGTGGTATAACCTCGACCGACACGTCCTCCAAGTCTCTCGGCTCGCTCGAGTTAAACTTATACCGACACGCTCAGTCTCGAGGACGATAGTTGCAACGTTGCGACCGGCACTCGTTACGACGACTATCCCGGTCTTGTCTTTGTTGAGTCCAAGCGAACGACGATTCTCCATTCGTCAGTCCAGCGAAAAATTGCGGCCTACATCAGCGCCACCATAAATATACCGTTTCGGGACGCGTACGCTGCTGTACGCACTCGAGAGGTTGTGATATGGGGCCGGATGCAGCGGGTGAAAGAGGGAGGGGCGGAGATCTTGTCCGCGGGTCTTAAGGGGAGGTCACACGACGCGTCGTATGTTAAAGTATGTGTCGATTCAACTTCGGTAAAACTCCCTATGCTCACTCTACCTGTATTAATAGTATTTTACTGTGCCTAACCGCTGGAATCGAACTCGGCCGCAAGAGCTCGATCGAGCCACATATGGCTACGGTCGCACTGAGGACTTCGTGATTATTGATTCAATTCTGTTACAGGAATTATCGACTCATGCCGGGAACGTGGCGGATTGCCTCGATCCCTTAATCCTCGCATTAATTTCCCCTATTCCGACGTTCAAGACCCACGCTGAGCCCGATATGGCTCAATACCAGCTCAATTCTGGCTCCCACGTTCCGCCGGAAATAATCGACGCAAACGATATAAACTGTCTCGTTCGGCGTGCGCGTACGCCTTCAGGCGATTGGTACTTCATTGAACGCAGGTCTGTGGTCGGCCGCATGAACTTCCTAGGAACTTTAGCCGATTCCCGTGAAACTGTAAGTAGTAGCGCTACCATTCTTTCATATGATCCTAATGCATTGATACTCGCAGATTGCGCTGCTCAACCTCGATATATGCATTCTCTCCTTAATATTTCAGTGTCCCTGCCGCTCCGCGAAGACACCAATACGCCCACTCTCACTACCACATTCAAACCCTTTGACCAAGCCACACATCCTTACGACTGTTGCATTCGGCGACATTGACTTGAATATCTCCACGAGCCTCAAACCAGGCCGCTTATCGACGAGGTGAAATTGCGCAACGCGTTGCCTCTTTGGCCTGGTTCTAGCTCACATTTTAGCTCATTTGCCCCCTGCTTATACTATCATTTTAACTTTCGCATAACGGTGCGCCGTTCAATTATCCCCTTCTCCTTTTGAGTCGATTCGTCCTATTTGTGTTGTTCCATGTCGATTTTAGCTACGTTTTCGACCCCGCCCACGCTAACCCACTATTTGTTGCGTGTGAGCACTTCTCCTTTTGCTTTGTTTCGTATTCAATTTTACTATAATTCATCCTTAATTTTCAGTCGAAGCAACTGATATCAAGTTTTCCTAACGAACCGTCTGCCACGCCTACTCCAATACCAGTCCTAAGTGCTTGCCCGATCCCTGACATAACGACGTCATCATAACCCTTGTATTTAGTGGATCTTGACCTTCAAAGCGGTGGCTACTGCGCCACCCGTCGTGCGCGTTTCTTCACCAGCAGGTACGTTGATTCCTTTTAGTATGTTTGGACACTAGAATCTGAATGACCTACACACAATACAGCGACTGCCGCGCGGCGAGTACCACCATCTACGTCATGCTGCAGCCGGGGGTTTGAACACCAGCAGCTGCATCGCCACGGATTGATTTCATTTCATCGATTTTTTCGATAGGTTCACGAGTAGGACGCCCACAATATTAACGCCGGAGAAAACCACATTAGTGCCTCGCTCGTGCGTATTCGTTTCTGTTAAGATCTATTGACACAACCTTGCCATGACCGGTTTTCCTCTTATAGCTGCGTCAGCATAGCTTAAAACGCCCTCGCCCTCTGCTGTCCACATCCCGCTACCCCATCGACACTATTCCTTATATTACCGCGAAAACTACGTCACTCGACGCGCTTTCATCTGTGACCCTCAACTGACACGCTCCGTAGAAGTTCTGCGGCGACATCGCCCCCCATAAGACCATCCCGACTCGGTATTGCGAAATCCGTCATCGCCGTGAAAACAAGATGGACATCAATGAACCCTTTAGCGCCTACTGAGGATACCTAGAGACAACTCTATCGTCTTGTACCGGTCCGAACGGCGTGCTCGGGCTAACCAATTGAGAGCAGAAGAACAAACCCAAAAAGTCCAATAAGCCCGACTATTCCAATGGACGGCACATCTTGCCCCCTTCCTTCCCCTTTCAACGCGTTTGGAAGCGCTGTCCGCGTCAATTTCTCTTAGTATACGAGACTTATAATAAGCTCCAAATGTATTGAAATTTGATCTTCGTGTACTCGCGATTCTCGAGCTAAATCAGCTCGATGATTATTGGCGTGTCTTCAGAAAATGCAACTTAAAGGCCCGAATGGCAAAGCGTCTTGAAATTTGACCAATCCCACTTATTGGGATTGGGTAGAATCATCGCTACACCCTGAAAGGTCACGGTTTAGTCCCAAAATTCGGGACAACGACTTCACAAAGAGTTTGCTACTGAGCCGTCACCGCGTGGTGATGTGAAGCGGCGACATGTTTGCATGTTTCACGTTGAGTCGAATAAGTACTATGTACTGCATATTCTTCCAAAGGAAAACTTGACGATTCCAGTTTCCAATATTAGCACTTTGAAGGTCCCGCTTTTTGCATTCCTTGCCTACATACCTAGTCAGAAAAGCAGGTGAGTCGGAGGCCATTCAAGGAAAAGCAGCTGTATGTCAAGGTGGTGTGGGGAAGCTGGTCGCGCTCTTGTTCGCTTATTGCTACGCTATAGATTACTAGCCCTGGCGGTGATGTGCATTGTGACCTCTGCAGATAATTCTTTTCGGCGTCAAAGAATCCACAAAATGTCAGTTTGAATATCTATGGTCCATAACCCGGAACGTCCGACACTGAATAGTTCTTAGCTGGGAAAAGAGCGACAGACAAAAATGATAGCATGGAGGATATATATTCCAGGGGACGATACGAAGTATACAGGAGTATATAATCGCTATGGTGACACCTTGTCGACATGTACATGTCGAACAAACAAGGCAAGAGACACTTAGGGACACATAGCATAGAAAATTGTAAAATAACTTCCACAATCGCTATATATAGCAACTTTCGAGCAGGCAAGTGGTTATTATTTTAAAAGGTAAGAAAAGGTACAACTGGCAGAAGGATTTTCATATGAACCGGCGAGTTCCGAAAAGACGCTCTATGTATCTACGGGTATAAATAGATATTCTCAGTGTTCGCTCTTTGGAGGGGAAGGGTGCCATACCCTCTAAACAAGGCTGAAGCGGTGTTCATCTCTTCTTGTGAGCCGCGAAGGGTGAACTTGAACGCCAAACGAACCGGAGCTCCCACCCAGACAGACGTAATCCGTCCCTGGAGACTTTGGTAGTCCGAGAGGTCCACGACTACTGACAGGGACCGGAGGCGAAGATAACGCGCGGCGAGCTCTTCCAGAAACGTTACAGGTACGATTACCTCGCTAACGTGCAAATGCTTGAGGCCAGGGTCCAGACTTAACAAGAAGGGCTGCATATCTCCCGGGATTGTGACCCCGTCCAAGTCAAGGCTCGTAATCGGTAGGGCTGCGAGTGGTTGCAAGACCTCGCCAGTTGGCACCTGCCATGGATCAAAGTGGAAATCATCGAGGTGGAGGCAGGTCTGGCCGATGTTTCCCACGATCTGTTCGAGCAAAAGTGTTGTCGTTTTCACCTTCGCGGCCCTTGATATGACCAGATGAAACGCCGTCAAACGCCTGGTCAGAGCAGCCTGGCTGACCAAGACAACCGCATCGTCCGGAGGCGCGTTCGACAAACGCAAGCTCTGCAAATGGGGGAAACCTTCGGACGGGAATTCAACTCCCTGCCAGCGACTATAATCGTCACATTCGATCGTTAAACCTTTGAGGGAAAGAATTGCGCCTGAATAGCCCACCGAAGCATTGTTGAGCATGGCCGACTTGATAGCTAGGGACGAGAGCTGCGACCATCCGGTCAAATGCTACATCACCACCGGTGCCCAGCTCCCTTCCCCACTCTTCAATCCAGGTTCGGCAGAGGGAAGGCCCACAAAGAGGTGAGTAATAAAAGGTGCACGATCGTGCAGCTTACTCATGTCGAGGTCGTTGGGTCTACACTTAAGTGCGACGCGTTTGACGGTCGGGCTGAGGCAGATACCGAGCATATCAAGGTGATAGCAGTCGGAGAACCACCGCTTGTGGGGGAAAGATGACATTTCTCCCCAAGCGGTAGGGTGCATGGCCAAGGACTGTAGATTTGGTAGTAGTGGCCCGGCCGTCTCCCTACTTCTCAGCGCTTGTACAAGGTTCCCGGCCAGGTACAACGGAGTTTTGCATCCCTGGCGATAGAGGTCGAGTGATTCTACAAACGAAGCGATGCGATTGCAGCTCCGAAAATCGGCGTCGAACATAGACCCTAACTGTACATTGGTGAGCGCATACTGTTTGGAGCAGCACAAATCTACTTACCAACTTCGGTCCGCTTCCAAGGTGCTATTTTCATCACCTGAGGAACTATTTTCACTCCTTGAATCATGATCTTCACCATCTGAGTCACCCTCTCCACCATCTGCGTCGTTGTCCATCCCGTCAATCATGAGCATCACCAGGCGTTCGAAGCTGTAGACACGTCGCCATAAGCGGGGATACACGATGTCCCGAAACGACAGTGACACAAGTGCAAGCACCCGCAGGTCATCGAAACCCAGGAGCGCACACACCATAGTCCAAATCTCGAGCGGTACACCCAGATAGGCAGCAGAAAGCATCGCAGGACTCAGGTTAGTGGTCGTGGGGTGCAGGGTGCGTGATCCATCAAATAGAAATAGTTATCATCACAAGTGATCGCACGTGATCAAACTTTTTTTTTTTGAATACTATATTTATACTGCTACAACATGAAGAAAGCGCAGTGTGAGAAGGGGTACAGATCGTGACGCAATATCGTAAAGGAGCACGTGATCAAACTTTGAATTGGTCACATCGGCCAACCACCCCGATTGCGTTCATGTTTATGCTCTAAATTCCGCTTTCCAATGGCCCATTGACCTGCAGTGAATCCCACCATGAAATCTGCGGAATTTCCAGAGCCACCCAGCCCACCACCCGAATCATTTTTTCATAATTCATTACGTCGGGCCCACCTGGCAATGGACCAAACGGACGCGGCTCAAGGGTTCAAGTGAGCGTGGCTCCTGTGTACTACCGCTTTGACTGCTGATGCTCCTGTGTCGTTAAGCGGTTGAAAGAGGCTGTTCAAAGTGATTCAAAGAGAAGTACAAACAACCAGGGGCACAGCGGGAAAGTAAAGAAGCCTAAACAAGGGTTAGCCAACGAGGAAAAGTACATATAGCGCTGGCGAGGGGTCTACGCGCTACGAATCAGTGCTTTTAGTCCTGCTCGATACCGGGAAAATCTACTGGCGATTTGGATATGTGAGAGGCCGGGAACCAGGGAAAAGTACACGCCTTGGTTTGCTGGTCGATATTTGACCTGGTGATGTGAATAACCCGGTAGGGTGTCCTGTTTGAGCTCAGTACCGTACACCCCGGGGAAATGGGCCGGATTTCAGCTCGCGAGCCCTAACACAAGCAAATGAGATCGGATTCTGTCAATTTTTAATGTTGATAACTCTTTGAGGGGAGGACATATACTATGCCAAAAATCAGAGGAAACGGTCAGACGCAGGGCAAGAAATACCTAAATCAAAATCGTGGCCTCAGAACACGAGCCCCCGGGAGGTGAGCCACCCATCAAATTCAACTCCGAGGGATAATTCTTTCTCCATATATTACTTGCAGTAAATATCCAGTGGTCCAAGACCATATCAGCGTAAAAAATCTCTGGTCTGAATCGCGTTTAGAGGCCCAGGACAGTTGCTCGCTGAGCATATTTATAATTTCAAATTCAAATCAGCTCCCGTGCTGCCCTATACTTCAAACCCACACCACAAGTGCTAAACTTGGTATCACAACTAGATTTTTTGCAACTGGTGATAATAGTGATCCTAGGTCATGTATGTCGAATTTGGCGTATGATTGTCTGACTGAAACCGACAAAAAGTTGAGTGGCCCATAACACCGGGAGTGGTTCATATCCCCGGGTGGTACGGTATATTCAATTTTCGCGACCTTCTTACGTTTTCCTCACGTGGCGAGCTAGGTAATTGAATCTTCGTGTGTAACTTCCTGTGCGGAATCAACGCCAATGAGTGATATTCGAAACCATACACTAACTACAAACATCAAATTGCAGGTCGGCCGTCAACGCCTAAACAAGTGATGCCGTGACGATCTGAGTATCGTGGGCATAGCATATATAGAAATGATTCTGGTTCGGGCCGTACGACAGGTTATTGAGAAACATTCGGTTCATATGATATCTCATTTTTATTTATTTATTTATTTTTGAATCCAATTTATTTTTGGTCGTTTGGGCTACACCCTATGTTACAACACATCCTACACTAAATAAAAGACCAGAGCAGCGAGAAAGTAGGAGAAAACAAGCGGGGGCAGGCACTGGGCCGTAACTGGTACAGTGATCCACCATCAAACGAGACACCACCACTAAACGAGACAGCTGCCAAAAATGAAATTAGAATTGCTCCACATGTCTTATTATGTTTGACATTTTGTTGACATGGAGCCGGCTCGAGGCCCCCACAAACTCCATTAGTGACGTAATAACTTCATATCTAAATTGCGTCAAATTTGCGGAGCACCGTCTCGTTTGACGGTGGTGTCTCGTCACATGGTGGAAGACTGTACATAAAAGAAAAAATAGAGAAAGGAAGTGATGGTACAAAGGGCTACATGGTGTTTGAAACATGGTGTGCTAAGAGGAGCGGTGAAACTGGCGTAATGATAAGTGAGAACCAGGCTGGATAATTTGTCTCATAAGGTAATCTACTCACTAGGTCTGCTGGAGCTCGGTGAGTTTATATACTCCCGCATATCGAAGTCCTCTCCCGACGGAGGAGCCGCCGTCGCCTCGATGGACCACATTTCCACGTCTCTATCCCCGAATGAGGGCAGCCCCGTCATCATAGGACTCGGGCCCGAGAAGGTCGAGTACCACATCTGGATATCGTCGCGCGGTAAGCTGAAACTAGGAGAAACCACCAGTGACTCCATTGGCACCACGGATGTAACCACGGCCGTGCTAGGTGGTGGCGGCGGAGTTTCTGCTCGACCCGCGGACGCTTCTTCCTCACCGGCGTGAAGTTCGGCCCACTCTGTGACCGACTCCCACCAATTCGGGGGCGGCTCACGAGGGTCGATTTGCCTAAATGTTGGATCGCCGTTGGCTGAAATCCACGATTTTAGTACGCTGGCCCATTTTTCCTTGTAATTTTCAGCCGGAAGCTGCAAAGCGTAGATGCAGCGATTTGTCTCCATCCATAAAACGCCCTCCTCCCTTACATGTGAGTTGTTGCGTTAGACCTAAGCTATGGGGTATGGGATGGATACTTACCCTCCGCGCCAATCCTGGTCGGTCGAGACATACAGGTCAAGGATATTGTCGAGCCTAATTGACTGGTATTTCACATAACCACAATCCCAATATCCGGCTTGGAGGAGGGATCTACCGTAGCCGCTGAGAGGCGCAGCGAATCCGGTTACAACCATGTCCTGCCAATAACGGAAGTCCCTACACCTCTTGGCTGTTGGAACCGCAATTCGATAATTTTTTCGAAATTCGAACGTGTCCAGAGTTCTCATAATCACTGCGTGAAATCAAAATTTAATTGCAAACAATTAGGTACGCTATGGCGCACATTGACCAGGTTCCAGTTGCAAATCTGATGGTCCCTCCTGTTCGAAAGTATAACTATCTTCTACTATTATTTCTTTCAACTTCTCAGAGGGGATAGGATTCATAGTAGGATGTGGTAGAATGGGAAAAATAGTTTACAATGACCTAAATCGACACGTGCATATGGTTGAATTCAATCACGTGATGTACGGTTTTTTCTGTTGTTTTATGTGGGTTTATAAGGGCCTACCTGAGCAACGGGGCACACCGTGTAAGATGAGGATGAGTGTGTAGGCGAAGCAACCAGGGGATTGCAGAATATTCACACGTCACGAAGTTGGGAGCATAGAAGAGCCTTCATCATCTGAGAACAAAGAGGATCACAGACAAAGAGCCGGAGAAAGAGAACGTCGAGAGACGCGTGTTTGCCGAAAAACGGAATTTGCGGGATGCTGTGAATTATTTCAAGAAATCTGGATTTTGTTAGAGCATCTGACGCCCAGCTGTCACGGGGTGCATCGAGCAACACTGTTTGTAAAGCATCAAATTCACCGTAAACGCAATACAACGGATTATTAACCTGCAGGCAAGAAGTGCAGGTGAACATTGTAGGGATATGTTTACGAATTTAGGGTTTATGCGTAACCAATATCTTGAGTTTTTTGGACCACAAAACAACTGAGGTGTTCTCTAAATGGCCGTGCGGCCGGAGCGGCGTGTTGTGTGATGACCAATACAAATCTTCGAAAGGTCAGAGCGAACAGGCCCAAAGTAGTGGGCAACAATTGCTTGGAAACTGTCTATGCTGGTTAGTAAGCGGAGTTGGTAGGGATACTACAGTATTGGACTAAACCTCTCACAGAGGTTGGCCCCCCCGGGATAATTAGCCCATAACTTAAGAACTAATAATTTATATGCTCTATAACTTATATGCTTTCGAAACCTAGATTGTACACTACAAAACGCATATAGCCATATTAGAGGAGCACAAAAAATGACTGAGCTATAAGTAAAACACTGAGGGGGGTTTCTGTCCCAACACAGTGGGCTATCTTCATCATCATCATCTAATTCGTCCACATCAACACGCGCTCGGATGCGCATAATAGCTTCTCGCTCCTGATACATCCGTAACATCTGAACAATATGAAGCCGTGTCGTTCCGCCGGCTACTCAGCAAAATCTATCTTTCCTCCGGAGCACTCTGGAGCTCTCCGGAGCTCTCCAGAGCACTGGAGCGCTTGGAGCCACCCTCCCCGATCCGGAGCATTTGATATCGCCTCACGACCGCTCCGAATCATACTTGAGGAACACTAATCCCGCTTTGGAGCACTCCGGAGCACATGTTTAGTGATTCTTAGACTTATGTAGTCCCTCGTGAGAGCTCTGGACCATCCGTGCCATGCCAACAAACAACCCCTAACGTGCATATATGCACACAATTCAGTAGCTGTTATAATAATATACACGGTTTATTTAGAGTATATAAACTACAAGATACAAACTACAAGCCTAACAGGCTAACGTATTAGTGGTACAGGCATTGACACTTGATATCTAGAGAGGCAAATATGGGTGTGCGAGATGATCTAAGAGTGTGGGCAAGATTCAGCGTGTTATCGTGTTGACTAGGGTGCACATGGAGTGGCTCGTTAGGCCAAGAGAGCCAGAGCGATGAAGAACGTTACATAGGTCAGTTTGGTTTTAAGTATAAACATATGTCTCGTACCTGACAGTTGACCCGGCTTGAGAACACTATGGACCCAGATCCTACGGTATATCCGAAGGCTGCCCGCGGATGGTCTTAAAACCGGAGGTGAGCGTCGGACGACTTTGAGTCGGCACCTGCGGTTTTTTTTTTCCGCACCCTCGGTTTTTTTTTCCGCAGCCAGTACATGCGGATTATCCTGGCCTGCGGAAATTCCGACCCGTATGCGGGTTTCTCACCAGTTGAACTACATGCGGATTTTTGATGCCTGCGGAATTTCCGCGCCGAGTCGGCTCCCTCATTTCAGGTGAGATATCGTGTGGCTTGGTCACAACTGTACAGTACCAACGATGTATGGATGTACGGATGAATAAATAGTTGGATTAAACACTCATACAAATTCTGGATAGGTAATATTAGAGTTGCGTTCAATGATCCACCAGCTGTTCCTATCAAATACTCTCCCAACCGCGGATTGGATCATTCCGGCATCGATAACCTCACCGCTAGAGGGGTTTCCTTTGTATGAAATGACTTCGTATTCGTATGTTGATTCGACAACTGTGGGAGCTTCGAGTACGAGCGCCAGTAGGAGCGTACGGGATTGGTCTGACGGGTTGCCGCGGATGTTGGGTGGAATCCGAAGTCTGAAAACGTGTTGAAGCTGACCATAATGCGATCGACGGACCAAGTCTTCGGGTGCGTTCCGACAATGCGCAAGCCGATCCACAAGGAGCTCGTACTAGCATGGGGTATGCGTAAGATACACCGGAACGCAATAACTAGAACTTACGCGAATAAACGAAGCGTCGCGGCCGTCCATGCGAAGCTTGTGATAACCACGGGCCTGTATTAGGTCTCCGCCTCCGGTTATACGCATACGTCCCCATTGTTTGAGTGTAGGGGGAATGAAAGTCTTTGAAGTCGTAGCAGGCATTCGAAAATTTGTCGCGAGGTACTTGGTGATCTCGGCGTGAAGCTGCTTAGTCACAGTCAGCCGTGTCTTCGATGGAGTTAGGAGCAGTTGGTCGGGATCTATATATATTTAAGTAAGTTTAATTGAAAAATTGGAAGTGGGAAAGACTTACAATTAGGTAGACGATCGCCCGATTGTAGCTCCTTCTCCTCGGTCGAGACGTGAGCCGGTTTCAGCTGGATAATCTCTTGCAGATGGAATCGCTCCCGGAGGACATGGAGCTGAGCGACGTCAAGCAATCGCCGAGAAATGTTTGCATATGGGAACCGACGACTCTTGACTGCGGAGCCAACAAAGCTGCAGAATCGCTCCATGGGGAACGCCCAATAAACCCAAGGTGGGCCCATATACTCGATCGAGTCTACAATATGTAGAAGATAATGAACGTTAACCGGGCAGGTCTGCAAACGGCGGGGATCCTTTTGATAATATATGCTATAGCGACATAAGTAGGTATTTATATAATGAGTAGAGTATTACTCACTCTTCGAATTCGCAAATCCAGTCCGCAAAGCCTTGCCGAATGCGCGGCAATTCAGCTCGGGAGATTTTGTACCTAGTGCACTCCCTTACCAATTTGATAAGTCGAACAAAGTGCGTATAATACTTTGCCTTGGAGAAGCGGCGTCGTAGGATATGAGGCGCTAGAAGTGTTGCCCAGAGAGACCAAGATTCAGCGATGAAATTTGAGCGTTTCCTCAAGTTAGGGACGCGACAGCCGAATGACGAAGGGATAGTGTCGCCAGATGCCTCACAGATATCTCCGAGAGTGTTCCAGAGCGCGGAGTCGACAAGGTAATCCTCCTTGCCGTCATCTATGCTATTAAATTGGTTCGTCCAAAGATTCACTAGCTGAGGGATGAGATTAATCCATATCATATGCATTATCTCGACAGGGAATGAGGCTGGAATGCTGACAGATGAGAGCCTAACCAAGAGTGAAACCCCCTTGATACCGCATTCAGTTGCCCGCACAGTAGATTCGTTCTCTGTACGCCCACGGAGGACATGGTAGCCGAGCCGGAGAGTTTCGTCATGCGTACGAAGGGGGAGGTCGAGCGGATCGTAGGAACCCCCATTAGGGCGATGTAGCGGACAATAAAGATGTGTCCCTCCGCCTGAAGTGCGGCCAGGGATAGCCATTATCATATAGAAACGACAAGGATATCGGCCATTATGTCCGACGAATTCCAGTGCTTTAGTAATCGCCGGAATGTCGCCAAAGATCGAGATGAGATGCGCGCGCAAGATAAATAACTCCTCGCGAAGCACATCCACTGCCTCAACTCCCTTAGCTAGCTCGAGAAGCTCGTCGATCAGGGGCTGGAGGAACGAGTTAAGGTCCTTGGGCGAGTGGGGACCAGGGATTACACCAACTGAGATGATGTTGTGTAGATGCGTGCGGACCTCGGGGGGCAGTCCATAATTGATCAATATAATAGGCCAGCAGCTATTCTTCCGTCGCTGGAATGGACACATACCATCCAGAGAAAGTCCAAGAGCTATCTCGCGATCGTCCTCAAAGAACCGGTAAGGTTGTGCCTTGTCGTCAATTTTGACGAAGGATTCGCAGAGCTCCTTGTATCTAGCGCTGTCGAATATATCCTCGATATCAGTGTCGCTGCGCTTATAGTTAGCCCGGTACTTGAGTTGCTCGGCGGTAACGGGGTTGCAATAGAGTGCAAGTAGTCGAGGAATCAAGGGGATGTGCTGAAATGTCGAGTAAGGATTTCCAGAGGGATTGAGTCGCGCGGAGCCGCAGTGAGGGCATTCGGAAAGGTCGCGCAAGTACCCAGCGTAACAGATACAGGATTTTCGACAGCAGTGGTACTCCACAGGCTTGATAGCGGAGAGGGCTAGTGTGCGTCTTCGGACTTCTTTGATAGATGGAATGGGGAGGTGAGAGTCTCGGTGGACAAAAGTTTGCTGAATCGATTCGTAAGCCTTGAGCGACGGCTTGTTCTGAACAAAATAATTAAAAGTTTTAATGTAGTCGAGGTTCTCGGGCCCCAGAGCGTTAGGTGCTGTAAGATTATTAGCATAAAATCGACCAAAACTCTCTGAATCTTACTTACCATTCTTAACAACGTCGACCTTGAAATTCTCGTGTAATCGCGCTTCAAGCGTCAACCCACCAGTCCCCTGTCCATAAGTAAGGTCGATCTCCTCTCCTTCTTCCGAATCGTCACTATCTTCCATTTGGCTGATCGACTGAAACGAGCCAGCGTCGTTGGTTCCGTCTAGCGTCGTATCTTTGCCCCTGGCTTCAAGAGGAGGACGCGCGCGCAGGACCTTTGCCCAAACATCGCCCATATCTATCTCAACATCCGGTACGCCCCCTTGGCCGTCCTCCTGGTTGTCTAATTGCTGAAAGTCTTCAGGAATAACTGGGGGGGGGATGTCGTATGATTCCTGACTGGCCATGGCACTGCGAGCGCGACGGGCAATAATGGATTCCTGGCTAGCCAAACGTCTTAGACGTTGTCTTAAACATACTGTGAGCATATATCATGTACATTTTATAGTAATTAATAAGATTCTCACCGAAGTTCCTGTGTATTTGGTTTCCTCTCTCCATGCCTTATTCTTAGGTGTCGCTTTTGGGTTTCCGTTGTAACCATCTTCCCACATTTACAGAGACACTTCGTACGACGCTTAGCACTAGATTTAGCCATGATGTATGCGATGAAATAAAGATATATTCCCCAGAGCGATTACAAGTGAAGCCGTTGAGCCCAAAATTTTGCCCAAGTCCTAAGCGCCCAAGTAAGCGCTGACATAAGCACAAGTCGTGCGCGCACATATATCCCGCCTCCTCCCATTCCCTCCTCTTCCTCCCAACCATCACCAGCAGTTTTAACCCAGCGTTCTAATATCCCCGTAATTTTCGTTTATTGTTCACTCAAGGTAAGTTTACACGTTCATCCCAGCTCCGCAATCTGTTTGGCAAAGTGAACTGCACGTGTGCGCTCCCCATCAAATCCACTCTCCGACCCTCTCAACGCGCGTTGGGCGGTCTGTATGTTATTAGAGGTGATTAGATATCTTCTCTCAATTGTTCTCAGCCGTTTGCGCGCGTGCTAACACACTACTATCACCAGAAATGCCTGCCGCCAAAGCACGCTCCAAGCCCAGCGCCACGGTACCCATCAACGATCAGCACACTGCCACAGCTGCCGACAACAAGGAACCGGAACCTCCAAAAGGTTAGTCTAATTGCTATCGATCAGCATTTGATCGCTAACCATTCACCATTACAGTAATCGTCAAGTTTATCAACGATGGCCGAACCGTCAAGATCATTTCACCCAACGGTGCCGTCGAAAAGTGGGCGGTTATTCCCAAGCCGCCCAGTACTGATGGCTCCCCGCTTGAACGCAAAATGCGTTGCGGGGATGGACTCGACAAGCCCCATAGCTTCTACCTCGACATGCGGGTGAGTCATTCCTAACGCGCACAGATCATTAACTGACCCTTATCCTAGTCTCAAGTTCGGCTCGCCGCACACGCCGTGCTGGGCAATGGCAATTTAGCTCAAGAGTGGGACCAGGTCTCAATTACCGACAAATTTAAAGTTATCTCATCGGTAAGCTACATCTATTTAATCCATTAAATTTATTCTAACTCGTATCTACAGGCCAAATCCCAGTATCCATACTTCCATAGGTTTGCCAAGGATTGGGGGGTCGAGGAAATGTTCAAGGGGTGCCTCCGGAACGCACGCGACACGATCAAGAACAAGCAAGACCGCCGCACTGGAGGTCGGAAGAAGAAGAATAGAGGTGAGTAAACCACATACTTTCGAACGCGAGGCTTACTTGTGCGTGTTTCCGCGCATACATTGCCAATTAGGTGAGATCGCCATCGAGAAGCCCGCCGACGTGGACATCGAGGTCGATGACGACGACAGCGACGAGCCTGCGGCACCCAACAAAGGCGGTAAGGCTCGTGGGGGCAACGGCAACGACCACCGTGACGACAACGCCGGTAGCGAGGACGAGGACGACCTCCGCGAGCATCGCCGCGCTCGAGTTAGTAAAGGTAAAGGGAAGGAGAAGGAGAAGGCGCGTGCGCTCCGTATGCGCATTGAGTCGGACGAGGAGGACGATGACGAGGACGAGGGTAGGGAAGGCGGTGGCAATGCGCCAGCCACTTCGGAAGTGGCTCGAAAGGTGACGTTTATCGTTTCTCTAACGGAGCAGACACTAATTAATTATTATTCTGGGCTATGGGTCCACAGGATACGAACTCCGATGACGACGACGACGGCGATAATAACGACGACGATAGCGATGACGATAATGCACCTGTGGCCAGCACCCTCCGCAACTCGTCGTCGCCTTACATCATTGAGCCTACCTCGAGCGCCGAAGTAAGTTTTTTATTACCTCGCATTTAACCTTGCTAATTAGACCGTAACAGAACACTCAATCTACGGTCCCTGTCGCCTCGCCAGCACCTCAGAGTCCTGCGCCCGTTGCTCCTGTCAAGACGACTAATAAGTCAAAGGTATGCGGCTGTTATT
Source organism: Ceratobasidium sp. C01 (assembly GCA_025200755.1). Classification (NCBI taxonomy): domain Eukaryota; kingdom Fungi; phylum Basidiomycota; class Agaricomycetes; order Cantharellales; family Ceratobasidiaceae; genus Ceratobasidium; species Ceratobasidium sp. C01. Next base: position 25,371 of record JANWGL010000022.1, read on the forward strand.
CATGCGTCGTGATCTGAACTAACGAGCTCTAACAGAAGCGCAAGTCTCCAGAGCCGAGCGCGTCCACCCAAGCTCCTGCAACGTCTAACAAGGTATTTAATTCTATTAACTATATCTATAATCTAACAAAATTCCCCGTCTGTAGAAACAAAAGGTGCCACCGGCGCCCCTCTCGTCGCGCTCCACCCTATCGCCGCCCCCATCGCCTGTTTCAACGCGTCCCGCAGCTCCCACCACAACTGCTGACAAGGGCAGCTCGAAAAAGGTATTTAATTCATATCGTGTGAGTCTTTACACTGATTGTATTCTGATCGTATTCCGTTCAGAAG
>JANWGL010000024.1:0-11349 GCA_025200755.1 Ceratobasidium sp. C01
TTGTATCCCCTGCAACCCATTTGGGGGATGCTAGATATTGCTATGTACTGCCAGATAAGGCTAAATACTACTAGGTAGTGTCTAGATAGTGTCTAGATAGTCTAGCTAGTGTCTAGCTAGTGTCTAGCTGGTGTCTAGCTGGTGTCTAGATACGTCTAGATAGTGCTAGATGGTGCTATATAGACGGGACCTGCCTAATTTGTCTAGCTGGTCTAGCTAGGGTGTATACTGACATATATCCCTATCTAGCTATGGCCAGGTTTCCAGATGTCATCTCCCTTACCGGCCAGCAGTCTTCGCCTGATTGGTCGCGGAAGTGGTACAGGAACGAAAATTTATCGTACATCTAAAAAGAATACCGTAAGCTCAATACTTTAGAATATTTATGAACATACATATTCGTAGATCTTCTTGCGCGCGCTAGACGAGTAGTGACTCCAGGTGCATGATTTGGACCCGCCAAGGTCCACGTTCTTCGGTTCATATCTATCAGCGGCTACGCGGACTGCAGCCTAACAATGAGATCGGTTAGATGAAGCAAGAGGATAAATAAAATAAGAACTTACGCGTATATCTAAGAAATAGTCGTAGTCGTCCCGAAGGCCAATAGCCTCGTGTATATAGAACCCTGCACGCCCAATCTGGACACCAGGCGGACGCGGAATGTGCACGCAGTTCTTCTCGTTCAACTTGGCAGTCGTATACGGGTTGAAGTAGCATTTGTTTGCCTCCCCGAACAGGTGTCCGTTCTTCAAGACATATTTGTGCTTCTCAGCTCGGACCTGGAGCTCCTCGATCGTCGTGCGCTTGGTCTCCTCGCCGTTGCCCTTGACACGTCCACCTCGTGACCCAGTGTTCTTCGAGTACGATGTCTCGCAGCGCTTGTATGCACGCATTTCTCTGCTTTCTTCTAGAGCAGGCTGAGGAGAGCGGCGCCGGTGACCACAATTATGATCACGACCACGAGGCGAGCGAGACCGACGAGGAGGGTGGGCCCGAGGAGAACGAGAGCGGCGATGCGAGTGAGAGTGGCGAGGCAAATGAGAGCGGCGAGGCGAGTGAGACTGGGAGCGAGAATGGTGAGAGTCGACGCGAGGAGGCAGGGGACTTAGTGATCGAGCACTTGAATTGCTCGGCTTTCTGGTGTCAAACCTCTATGCATCGACTGCTGTATCAATGTCTGTCACGCATATACTGGGTCTTACTCGGAACTGAATGCTTGCGATCGATGCAAAACGCCGCGCTACGACTACGTCAGGGAAAACCCCCATGGTAAATTACTCGTAATTTGCTGTTATTATCCCATTTACCAGATTTGCTATCCCCCCCTCTATTTTAGTTGTTATTTTCCCTCCCATGGGTTCAATTTGCTCCCTATGTAGGCTTACTACACTTAATTTGCCTCCTAGATAGGCTTATTACACCTAATCTATGCTCCCTGTATGTAAATTAAGGTACATTCATCCCCCATGATGGTAAATGACATCTTCTAAAGGGTTAATTTACATCCTGAGAGGCAAATGACACTCTTCTGTAGGCAAATGACACTCCCATGGGGCAAATGGCACCCCCCATGAGGCATATCCCAGCGCATATACCTACCCAGTAGGGCTATGTACCAACTTGGAAGCTTGATAGGACGCATATACTCATCTAATCTGCCAATCTTACCCTTCAATGTGGTATTTAGAACTTCCATACCTCCTATTACACACTTAGAACCTATAATCGCACCTATGGGAGGCTAATTACAGCGCATATATCCACTCAATGCGCATATAACATAGCGATTTATCCACAAAAAATCCCTAAAATCCTCCATGGGTGGTACAAAATCATACAAGAACACAACCTAAAGCTCGATCATAATAGCTACTCTAATAAATATACAAGCATAAAAGGAAATGAGAGTAACAAAAAGTTAGTGCCTGTGTCGGACTCTGTTTTCAAGGCCCGTCACCTGTTAGCAATGAGTGAGCCGCGTGCACAACACGGTTTGATGAAGCACATTACCTAAGCAAACTATTCCTCCTCAAGGCCCTCGTCATTGTTGGGCTCGGGGGGAGGTGTGTCGGGACGGATGTGGTTGGCAAGAATGTAGGAGCGAACAACAGTCGGATCTTCTTCACGCACCGCCCCGGCATATTTCCTGAAAATGTGGTTGGTACTGTCTCGGTGAGGCAGACGTGCGAAAGAATGAAGTACTTACAGTCCAGCTTCTGACCATTCCCCTCGGAACCGAGTCATTCGACCTAGCACGTGTTTCTCGTAATGATATAGACTGAGCAGGTGGCGCTCGTAGTCTACTTGCTGTTTGTCGGCGTCCAGCTCTTCGGCTTTGAAACTCCCGAGTTTCCATTCGCAAATGCAGGCCTGAATCTGTAATAGGACATTGTTAGTAAAGGTTTGCACGCGCCAAGCACTTACCATCGTGAGGATTAAAGCCACAGCCGGCAGCGGGACTATCTTGAATCGATCTTGGAAGACCACACCAAGGGATTCGGGATCCCAGAAAAGGCCAGCGCCAATAGCGCGGATGAACTCCTTATGCTCGAAGTGGTCCGTGTCCGGCTTGAGATCCTAGAGTAGTTAAAAGAATAGTTAGAATGTCAGTTTGATCATTGAAACATCGGCATACCCGGCAGTGAAAGACATTCATGGTTAGTCTTCTTGCCAATCGACGGTTGTGTTTGATTTTGGCACGGGTGTCAGCGGGGTTCTGAAATCCGTACCCATATTGTACAATCGCCCGGATCCGCTTCTTGACTTCGCCCCGCAGCCATGAGGCACGCCGCGCCATCTAAGAATTTTTAATTAGGGCGGAGTTTGACGAGAAATTGGGTCTTACAATGATTAGGAGGGCCCTTGGCGGTGGCTCAAACTCATGCTGAGGGAACTCGACGACCCAGGTTCGTTGGTAAGCATCTTGGGCCCAATCTCGAAAGACCTCGAGATTCTCGTACGCGCCTTCGGCAAACACAGTTGCAAGGAATGACGGAATCGCAGCTGATGCGACCTCGCCAGGGCGGCCTGGGAAATCGCTTAGCTTGGACTTCTTACTTCGTTTTTTCTGCACGCAAACGATGTCAACGAGTATTTAGTTATCCTGAGTTATTTAAACTTACGTTGCCTTGGTCTGGCGTGGTGCCCATATTCGCAGCGGATGCGCTTTCCCCGCTCGGCGTGGCTGCACGAGAAGAAGTTTGGTTGGCGTGAGGTGATTGGGATGGATGACTTGAGGTTTGTGGGTTAGGGCATTCGGTTGCATTGACCCGGGATCGGTGACTGGTGATCACTTGCGTGACGTGCTCGACAGTAGAATTGAGGCGGGGTTGCTGTGATCTGGACATGCCAGAGCTCGAGGGGGTTTGGTCTAGCACTTGCGCTCGTTTGATCGCCCAAGCGGTGAGCGCGTCGATGTCGTTGAGGTCTGCTGGTGGCGGATTGCTCGCATTGTAGTCTGTAGCATTGAATGTATGACTGTACGCGTTGGGGGTCCTGTTTGAGCCACTGGAGGAATTCGAGTTTGCCGATGGAAGGGATCTGGGACGAGGAGTTGGGGTAGGCAATTGGGAACTAGAAGCGGGTCTTGCAGGGGCGGTTTTTGCTGTCGCTCCCTGAGAACCGGCTAGTGGCTGTCGCAGTTGGGAGAGGTTGGGTGGACTTGGCTCGCCTTCGAGTTCAGAATCGGAATCGGATGAGTCATCCCGGCGGTGGCGCGGCGCATCTTCTTCGCTCTCAGACTCGCTCTCGCTTGGGCTGTTGTCTTCCCCAGAAGCTATGCGAACACGTTTAGAGGGTGCTGAAGTATCAAGAGCGTCGAGATGTCGTTTTCGCGACGTCAGAGGGTTGTTGGGAAGTGTGGGCGGGCCTTGTTGTTGCGAGGGAAGGTGCTTGGTCGAGCCTAATTTTTCTTGAGTTAAGTGCGCCAGAGAATTCCAAAAATTGGAACATACCCGTGAGCGAAGGCGTTCCATTCTGGTTTCCGCTCGCCAGTCCCACTCCGGCGAGCAATTCTGTGACGGCCTGATAACAAATTAATATTTCTCAAGTTGAAAAGAAATCTGTGAGATAACTTACCGGAGTCTGCTGCACCTGAGATCCCAGGGCAGTCGCTTGAGTTTCGAGGATCCCGGTAACGAGAGACTTGATTTTCCTTTCCGATAGGTGTTCAACGCTGTGGCCAAGAAATGTTTCGAGTCGTTCGATAATAGTCGGGCTAAGCTCGTCGTCACTCTTGTCACTGTCGCTGCCCTCATCGTCTATGCCGGTGATGTGTTGAGTGCCTTGGGTAGCAATGTCTGTGCCGCCCCCGTTTGTCGTGCCCTTATCGCCAGCCTGCGGCCCAAGGCTGGGAGTCGATTCTGCCAAGAAAAAAGTAATCAATACCTTTTGCGCGCTGAGTTATCAAGACTAAATGAGTACCTACTCGACGTGGTTGTGTTGCCCGTATGCCTGGATTTGGTGCCGTCCTGTTTGGCCTTTGATTTGGCGGCCTGCTTCCCTTTATTCTTCGACCCGCTAGATTCGGATTGGGCTGAAGGGGAGTTAGAAAAAGGTTCAAGTACGAATAATATTTAACTCACAAGCCTGGGTTTTCCGTTCACTTGGTTTTCTTGTTCGCTGAGAGCGTTCGAGAACCGGAGATGGAGAATGACCTGGTGATGGCGTGTCCAAAAGTGCCCGACCTGGAGTAACGCCCTATCACGAAATAAATAAATGAGTCATTAATAGAAAGTATGCACACCTGGACTCACCGAACCTGTTGTCGTAGGCTGGGTAGGCTTTAAGTGGGCAAATTGGCTGGGCGCAAGTGGAGGTAGCTCGTCGAGAGTGAGGGACATGAGTGTTGATGTATGGATTCGTTTGCCCTAGCCCTCGCGACTAGTTAAATATGTAAGGAAATCGCTGGTTCAGTGGCGAACGCGGAGTCTGCACATACCTAACCGATAGCGCGCTGAGGTGGGGTTGGGCATTGAGTTCCAATTCGTAACCTGGATAACATGAAGCTGCAATTAAATCAGCTCCTATCAGTAGTTTCTCGCTGGAAGATCCCCGCTACTCTGGCGCTCACGGACAAAGGCTGTGATGGGTGCGGATCGCAAACAAATAGTTACCGGGGGCAGGGTGCAGACTGGGATATCCGGTAATAACTGGGGTTGAGCCTGACGTGGCTCGCTGGGTTTGCGTTGGCGTGTGCGCCGGCATGGTTGTGTGCAGAGTTCATTTGCACCAAACATACACAAAGTGAACTTCGCCACCGCGTTCGCATTCAAGCCAACTTTGACGACGAATAACCGAGAAGATGCCACATTAAATAGATTATATATATATGCTATAGGCTCTAAGATCAACGTCGCACATCTAATGAATACAGGATAGGGCAAAAAGGACGATTCATGGCGAGCAAGAGAACGCACGGTCACCAGCCACCCAGCGTAAACCGCGTTGTGAGTGACGTAGCTGAGTGTTATGCCATGGCTCCAGAAACTTGGGGCGACGCATGTCCGCCTACCGCAGCTATTGGATCTATAATGCATGCAAGAACCTCAGCCTGAGTTGGGTATATTGAATACAACGCTTACGCGTATGGGTTAACACCGCAAGCCGAGGACACAGGGTGGCATATCCGCACGGCTGTGGCATGGGTATGACGTCTAAAACGCTCTACCTCGCAAGATCATACAAAATGCGTTAATACGAGTGGGGAGGCTACATGGTATACGAGCCAACTACTCAACTTGATATCTATTGACTTTCACCATACAATGGGCCGAAGGGGGACTGTATTCGCTCGCGCCTCTCGACGCGCTGCCGTAGCTCTGAAGAAATTAACGAAAAATCGCGGTCAAATTCTCACGAACCTTGGTTGTTTCGCGTTTACTTGCCCTTACTGCTCAAAAACCCTGGACTCAAGGGGCGGACGTGAGCGCCACATTATCTTACAGCCGTACTGTCGTGCACGGCGTATTAGGGAGCTGAGCGGTTACATCAGCTCGCATATGAAGAAGAAGGAGAGGCGAAATTCACGTACCAATAAAGTTACTCCTGCCATCGAACCATCGCTGAAGCGAACGCGGAATGCCCTCGGCGAGGACGAGGAACCACCGTCAGCAAAACGGGTACGACGCGACGAACCGGATAGGGCTGAGTTCGATCATACACAACACACCCCTCATGAAAACGCGCTCAAACGCGCTTCGAATGAACTATTCCCTATTGCGACTGCAGGAGCCCCAATTTCGAGTGAAAAGAGAGGCCAGGATCTTTCAAGAGAGGACTTACAGGATTACCTTACGGCATGCGGGTCTCTGGGGAAGCTGGAGAAATTTGAGGTCGCCGAGCTATTGATGACAACGGGGTTGACTGGCAAGAATCGCACACGATATCTGAAGAGCGATTTGGTCAGTGGAACCCCAGGCAGGTCAATCGAGTCACTTATCACTCTCATTCATAGTACAAAGGGAAGGGGCTGTGGAGGGATAACCGGAAGCTCCTCCAGGATATCGATTGCTTGCCGTATGGTCCCAAATGGATCGAGCAAGACATTTCGATTGGCGAGGGAATTTATCGTCGCACACATACCCTGTTTCGCCGGGATATTATTGAGGTTATTAAAGATTTAATTGGTGATGTACGATTCAAGGAAGTAATGAAATACGCACCGGAGCGACACTGGTCGTCGAGCGATCGGAGAAGTCGGTCATACGATGAAATGTGGAGTGGGAACTGGTGGTGGCGAATGCAGGTAAGTATTTCAAGCTACGTATTACTTGACATACTCACATTGAATTAGTACTTGATTCGCGACCCAAATGGCACGATTGCCCCGCTAATTATCGCCTCGGACAAAACCATGCTCTCGACGATGGCGGGCGGGCAACAGGCATACCCAGTTTATCTAACAATCGGAAACATCAGTAAAACTATTCGACGCAAGGCGAGCAAACGTGCGACAGTCATACTTGGGTACCTACCCGTAGATAGCTTCAAGGACGTCAGTGAGAAAGGCTTACGAACCAAATTCCGGGGCGAGCTCCTGCATCGCTCGATGGAGGCGATTGTCCAGCCTCTCAAGACCGCCTCTCGCGATGGGGTGCCAATGTGGTGCGCTGACTGTCGCCTCCGACGGGTGTATCCAATCCTGGCGGCGTTCGTGGGTGACTGGCCGGAGCAGAACGATGTCTCGTGCACAGTGCGCAGCGGTTGCCCAATTTGTCGCCAACCATTCCAAGGTCGCAGGAGTGGGAAGACGCACGCACGCCCTCGCGATCATGAAGATACGGTCGCTGCTTTTCAAGCGTATGCGAAGTCGAATGACAAAGCCGATCTGAAGGAGTTAAATCTCAAGCCGTGGGTTCCGTTTTGGGTGGACTTACCACACGTAGATTTCCCTGCGTGCATCACACCTGATATCCTACACCAACTCCATAAAGGCGTCTTCAAGGGCTACGTTGCGGAGTGGGCGGAAGAGATGCTAGGGAAGGCAACATGGGACGGGCGGTTCATGGCGATGCCGCAAGCGTCGGGTCTCCGCCATTTCAAGAACGGGATTACGAGCGTGCATCAGTGGACTGGGCGAGAAACAAAAGAAATGGCAAAGCAATACTTACCAGCTGTGGCCGACGACCCAGCCGTGCCCAACGATTTCGTCAAAATGGTGCGTGCGCTCTTCGATTTCCTCTACCTGGCAGAGCGTGCGCAGCTGGCCGAGTGGGAGATTGAGGAGATGGAGGCGGCGCTCCGCACATTTCATTCCCTAAAGCGGGTCGTAGTCGAGCTGGAGCTGATGGAAGATATTGAGAAATTCGATTATATACCGAAGTTCCACATGCTTGGACATTACTCACATTCGATCCGCGAGCTCGGCACGCCTGACGGTTACAACACCGAATCGCCCGAACACCTTCATATCGTCTACGCAAAGCGTGGGTGGCGTGCATCGAACCGACGTGACGCTATCAGGCAGATTATTAGATATATTCAACGCCTGGAGGCAATTTGGATACAACGCGCTTACTTGGACGAATTCCATGGGGAGTCTAAGCGTCCCAAGCTGGAGGACAACGATATTTTTGATGGCGATGACGGCGAGGGCGAGAGCGAGTGCGAGAGTGAGGGTGAGAGCGAGAGCGAGGGCGGAGGTGAAGATGAAGCCGAATGCGAGATGCAGGAGGATGAGATGGTCGAAGAGGCACCTGGTACAATTGCATATCCTCAACCGACCCTGAGCGTGGCTGTGCGGGCGACTTGCCCTCGTCTAACTGGCCACCAGCTCGTCTCTACCTACGGCGCAACTGATCTCATCCGCTCTTTGACCCACTTTCTCAAGTCCTGTCCCCGCCAGGCTGGTATCATACCAGTGGTCTTTCCTTCCGACACGTTCGACGTATGGCACAAACTTACACTCCGCCACCAGCCAGTCTCTTTCGCCCCAAACGAGCCCCCCCACCGCGAAATTCTTCGAATCCGTCCACCGACCACTGACCAGCACGGCCGGCAGGTGCCTGGCTTGTACGATACGGCAATTCTTCTTCACCAACCGCAGGCGGTTGGCCTTTCACGTAAGTTTTCCCCGCCTCGATTGTTTTGTAGAAGTCGCCCATACTGGCTGCGTTTAGTGACATGGGCTAATAGATATTCTATGTTCTGGCAGGTTACCGCGCTGGCCGCATCCGAGCTATTTTTACGCTACCTCCTCGCTTACAATCGCTTTATTCGGGTCGCCTCGTCTACGTCGAGTTATTCACAGCTTTCAAGACCACCGAACCCTCCACCCATCGAATGCACAGCATCTCTTCCGACCTGCGAGACGGCCAGCAGCGTCGTGGGATGGTCATCCCGATGGAGAAAGTGGTGATGGGGTGTCATTTGGCCCCCCATTTTGCTCGTATCGATGCCAACGTCCGGCTCCATTCCCGAGTCGACGCGCTTTCACTCTCTCGACATTTTTATCTTAATCCGTTTTACAATTCATTCTCTTATGCATTCCTACGCTACTGGCAGCACGTTGTTGAGACGTGAGGGAACTAGCTGGTACGCTACATTTCACGCTGCAGCCGAACCTCACGGATGCCCGCTAATTGGACATGGCTTCAGGTCTCAACCCGTCACCCATGTCCCAACCTGGCGTCACTACTTGTTCCCAATCCCAATCCCGACGCATTGCTGCTAGCATAGTACGTACACCCTCGCCAACTCTGTTGCACATATGGCTCACGAGAAAGCGAATGCGTTGCACGTATCCTCAACCTGGTACCACCCTCCACGCCTGTCTCATACCCACCACCAACGCCGCGGTCTGAATAGCTGTCCCCCGGCTTTGAACTGACCGTCACGCGATGCTCATATTAGGGGTATACCTGATAGAGATAGGTAGCGACGCGAGCGATGGTGCATAGCTTATGTAATGACCGGAGCACGGTGTGTGTGTGTACTCTCAGTCGAAAGTAGAATATTATCTTGTTTGCCGAATCAGGGTACAGCTTGTGTAGACACAAGCCAAGTCTGTCCCCGAGTGTGCGTGTATACTCACAACTTTTGGGTCTACTCAAACTGAAACGCTACTGATAAGTTGCAACTTCGAATACTATTCATTTTTGGTGTGGATACAGTACTATACACTAACAAAACTAACAAGACGACCAACGACTAAGGTAGGAGATCGAGGGGTAATACACATAACGTCAGAAGTTGGGATGAAAGCCAACTAGGGTATGCACGTGCGCGTTTAGAGTTGGAGGTTAGTCGAGAATGTGGGCGAGGGCGAGCCGCACGGAAACTATCCTTGGGCATTGGTGAGGCTGGGAAACAAGCTATCGCGTTAATTACTCGGTATGTTAGGTCGAGGAGACGTCGGAACTGGTGGCTAACTGGGATATCTGTCTGTTGTCTGTCGGGATAAGGCGCGGGGAGTAACAGCTTAGTGTAACAACTTGGAAACCCAACCCTAACCAGTCTGCCCCCTCACGCCCAACCACTGTCACCACTGACCGCGTCCCACCCTTTTTCACTATCTAAACCGTTCCCCACACCCGATACCCGTGTGCTCTGTCGCACGATCAATAACAGTGTGAGTAATTGATCCCACCTGCAACGACCACGTCGCTTACCACTAATTTGTGCACTCAACCCCTTCAGCTCCTCGCGTTTGCACACCCCATCCCGACCTTGAGACACCTGTATGTGTACAAGCCCCTTCCAACCCCAATGTCCCCAATTCAAGCACTCGCTTGCCCACACCCATGTTTTCTCTCAACCAACTTGTGCCTACGCCCTTCACAACTCGGATCGCAGTACCCATCTCGATCCCAGGCACTAATTCCCCGCGACGCATACCAATGAACGACCCTAACTTTGCGCACTCGTGTCAATACCTCGCGCATCCGCCAAGTCTCAAGCTCACCGACAATTTCTTGTCTTGTCACCACTGACCCGGTCCTAATTTCATTCAACCACCATGTTAGAACCTGTATTTAGTTGTCGTTTAATATTATTCAAGCTACCTAGTGCAATCTAAAATGTTACATTCGTATCTAAGTGTATGAACTCAGGACATATAGAGGCCCAGAACAAATAGATGCTGCTTGTCCTCACAATGAGCAGTTTGTAGTCAATTATCCCTCATGCAGGCCTGTTTACCACCTACTTTGTAATGGTTGACCCGGGAGGGAAAACTGGGGCAAATGAAACATCAGAATGGGCAAATGAAGCAAGAGTTTGTAACCCCTGGGTGAAATGAGGCATAACCGACACGCTTTGCAGAGATCAGGCAAATTTGAAAACCAGGTTTTTCCTGACGTACAGGGGCAAGCCACGACAAGTATTCGAATACTTGCCTATGATTGTCCGACTTCAATCGCTCTTTAGTAACCCCGAGATGGTTCGCAAGATGCTCTATCGACGCGACTATGTTCAACGTGATGGAATCATCGACGATATTTTCGACTCTCAACTGTACAAGGATCTGTGCAAAACGAATATTGTCATCGACGGCAAAGATACTGGGCGACGCTTTTTCTCTGGGGCTCACGATATTGCGACTTCTCTTCTGACCGACGGCGTTCAGATTTTTGAGAAAGGAAGCCAAGAGAATAGCGCCTGCTGGCCCCTGATGCTACAGATCCTCAACTTCCCCGCGACCGAGCGCGCTCAGCTACGCAACTTATTCCCCCTTGGCGTTATCCCTGGGCCTAATCAGCCTAAGGACTTCGACTCTTTCCTGGTTCCTTTCGTTGAGGAATGCTTGGAACTTGCTCGGGGCGTCGAGACTTACAACGCGCTCACTGGTCAAATGTTTATTCTAAGGCAGCACCCTCTGATCGTCTCCGGTGACATGCAGGCCATCAA
>JANWGL010000025.1:0-11899 GCA_025200755.1 Ceratobasidium sp. C01
CACTGTGGGTAATCGGCGCGCTTCCAAGTAGTCCAGGACGTGCAATGGAATATCAGGGAGTCCAGACGGGACTTCGGGTCAGTCCCCCGAATTGATAAGTCCACAACGGGGGCTGAGGCGCTGCCTGTCGTGGATCTCACAGGGTCTTGTGTACTTTGGAAGTCCCGAAGTGTCGTCCATCGGACTTAATTGTAGTCCATCCATCGGACTTCTGTTGTCGTACATTGGACTTGAGGTGCACTGTACTCTATTTAATTTGGATAAATTTGGACTTCGGTTGTGGCGCGTTGGGAACCTCGGAGCCGTAGTCATTTAAAGATTGAAGCAAAATACACAAATGGGTCAATCACAGAAGCGTAGAGGAAAACATGATAAAAAGGAAGGGAATACAGGTATCAAATGGGTTGCTAGTACTCTTCATTTCCCTCCTCGTCAACAAACTGCGTGCGCACTCCGTTTCTCCGGTCGATGATTCCCCAGGTGTTATCGTCAAGCTTCACACGCCCAATGACTGCGTTCACAGTCCCGAGATGGATTATATCTGGGGTTGAGAGTCGAGTGTAGGTTACGAATGGGTTTTCAGGCAGCGCCGCGTCAAGGCCGCGTGTGTTGCATTCTTTGATGCGGCCCAGGAGATATGGCCGCCGAGTGTCAGTCCTTAAGAGCTCGGTTAGTGTATGTAAGATGGGTTAGCTATAGCGACTCACTCTAGATCCTCAATAAATTCGATGTAATATATGTCGAGGAGTTGGCCGTAGTACGTCACTCGGACTGGAGCGTCCGGCAAATTTCGATATGCAGTGTTCGCGTCTGGTAGTAGTTGATACTAGCGGGGATTAGATGTTAGTGATACGGCGCAGGCAGACGGATAATATCGTGTGGAACGTGCCCTTATAAACGAATTGTCGCATGCGGTCGGGTCGCGTGCAATGGCATCTGCAGTTCGGAACTTATCTCCGTTAGTCATGCGAAAACGTCCGTAACGAACTAGAGTAGTCATGTCGACGCGAGCGCGGAGCTGTGCTGCCCTACGTTCTCCGTACACGGTGCCAAAATATTTAGTCAGTTGGTTAGTAAGTTGCTGGTTTAGCCGGACGTTCGTCTTGACTGGGGTGCCGAGTATATAATCTGGAACTAGTAGGGGATTTGGCTTATTAGGAATTGCACACTTGGTGTTTGTTACTCACATTTGTTGTATATCCATTCGCATGACGTAATATTCGAGCCAGCCTGGTACGTGTAGTTAACTTGTGGGCGTGCCAACGAAGGCATATCGTACACGCGTGATACAATCTGCATCTGCGCGCGGTGTTCGATGTAGCTGTTAAGGTGCTCGTAGGGTCGGACGCGATTCTTTACTGCCGGTAGCAAGTGCCCGCAGAACCGTTCCATAACGAAAGCCCACGAGGTCCAGAGTGGACCGCACTGTCTAATATAGTATGGCATGTGAAGGAGGGCGTGGATGGTTAGCGGGCAAGCAGAGATTCGGGTTTCATTGTGTTGATAGTAAAGCCTACTCACAGCCGTTAGTAAATCATCGCGCGAACCAAACCCAGCGTTTGTACTTACCTCTCGTACATCTCCACCCAATCATTGATCATGACTTGAAGCCTATCGAGCTGTTCGCTTGAGATCTCGTACTGTAGACAGCACAGAATGACCTCTCGTATAAGTAAGAAGTGCCTAGGAGTTAAGTTAAGAGTTAGCCTGGTCGTATAAGTATAAATGGTAAATGCAAGCTACATACTCGTAATAGACATCTGGTAGTCGATTTTTGAGTAAAAGCGGCGCGATAAATCTAAACCAAAACGAGTGAGCTTCGGCCTTGTAGAGTAAGGGATCCTCGGCAATATTGGGTAGCGTTCCAACAAATGCCGACGGTATGGTGCTAGCGGACTGTGCGGTTAACTGGCCAATGGCTTTCCAGTCGTCATCCCATAGCTGATAATCGCCGGTCCCCTCATCGAGCCCCTTGAACCTTCCAGTCCAGTGCAGTATAATATTGGGGACGAGATTTTCGAACAGAAGGTGCATGATGTCGTATGGAGCGCAACTGGCGAGGTTGATCGATTTGAGACGCGCGAACACAGACCGCGAGTTAATACCGCAGTCTTTGGCAACCCTCTCGTAGGCCGCGTTTGAGTCTGCAGCTTCGAGCTCGCCGTAGTGGTATAGAAACATCTCGTGAGTACGCATTAGTAAGTCAGCGACAGGGAACGCCTCCGCGTCACCTGGAGCGGTCAAAGGGACGTAGTAGATGGAGTTACCAGCTAGTTGAGATAGCACGCCCCGAATGTAACATGCCCGACAGGGCGTGACCCCATTATGACCTTTCATCATCAGTAGCTTCATGACCGCGGGAATGTCGCCAAAAAGAAGAATAAGAAATGCACGTAATACGAAATGCGCCCCTGCGCGATTGAAATCGTCGTCGTCATCATCGGCGGCAACCCTTTGCGACTCCACTCCACCCGCAAGCTCCAGTAGCTCTTCTATTAGGGGGATCAAGAACGAGTTGAGATCCTTACATTGTTTCGGACCGGGGATTACACCGACGCATAAAACATTCTCAATCCGATTCCGAATCCTCGGAGGTAAGTTCAGATTGACCAAAATGATTGGCCAGGCCGTCGAGAGGCCTTGTCGCCGCCGTCTGAACAACGTGAAACCGTCAGTCGCAAGCGAGAGCGCGATGTCAGTGTGGTTATCAAAGAACCGGTATGGGTCGTCCTCACGAACCTGGGTGTTCCAGAGCCTAAGATAATTCGCCCCGTCGAAGACATCGAGGTACTTGTTTTCCTCGTACGCGTCCTCGGCCTTAGCACGATAGCGCATCTGGTTGACAGAATTCGCGTTCTGGAACAGGCCTTGGAGTTGGGGAATGAGGGGGCTGTAGTGGAAGGTGCGGCGCGACCTGCCGCGGGCGTTGTACCGAGGTTCGTCGCAAAACGGACATAAGTCCAAGTCGCCGTATTTGCCGAGGTAACAAACGCACGAGTTGATGCAGCAATCGTACACGCGAGTCTCCAAGCGTGACAGAATACGAAGCCGCCGCCAAGCGACAAATTCGCTCGGGATGCCGAGTGGTTCGCAAGCACCATGGCGGAGGTCGTCGTACGTCTGCCGTGAGAAATGTGTGCGCAGGCGTGAGGCTAAGAAATTGAGAGTCGTAAAGTCGTTGTCGGTCACCAGACGGTTATCTAATCCGTGTTGTGTGTTAGTCTTTGTGGAATAAAACGCGATAACAAGGGCAATACTTACATATATTGGCGAATTCCTCCTCGGCAAGATCGCCAAGTTCCTCCTGTAGCATTGCCCTGAATTCGTTGTCGTTAATCGCGGGGTCGTAGTCGGGATTGAGTCCGAATGGTACATCTTGCTCGATAAAATCAGGATCTCGGTCCCCGTTATCGCCAGCCTCGTCGTCACCGTCGTACAAGCCTGCGAGGTCTTCGCCGGGCTCGGGCCAATCCTCGATCTGTACTGGGGGGTTCCGGCGCAAGTCGTGCAACGGCGGTTGATCTATGTTAAATATTGTTAGATTACCCCTCGGGCTACGGGTCATTACTTACCAGCAAATGGGGCATGTGGGCCGTTACCGTCTTCACGTGGTTCGATATAGCCGGCGTTGTCCACTAAGTATTTATGGCGTATTTAAGTTAGTAATGGGTACTGGTGTGAATACGTGCGTATCTACATACCTTGATCGTCCTCGTTTATGCCCTCAATTTCCATCACCTCGCCTAGATCATCATCAGCCTGTGAACTGTTAGCGTCTCCGAGTGGCTCCACATCGCTAGCATTATCCACTAGGTGTTCGTGATCCGTTTAAGTTAGTGAGGCGTAATAGTGTGAGTCTTCGTGTATTTACATACCTTGGTTGTCCTGGTCCCTTGGTTGTCCTGGTCCTCGATTTCCATCGCTTCGCCCAGATCAACTCTGCCGAAATGGGCGTTTGGGGCGGGTTCGGCCGCAGGCGGGACTGGGTCGTCGCGATCGGCGGCCACATCGTTGTCGCCAGGAGCCGGGCCGGGTTCTTGATCGCCGCCATAATTGCCATCGCGCTGGGCTTGCGCTGCGAGTTTCTGATGAAGCGCCGCTCGATATTCGACCATGTGCCGCCGAATTTCGCGAGCACTTAGTTGTTTGTTGCAATGAGGACAAGCGCTAGTGGTTTTGGGGTCCATAGCCTATAGAGACGTGAGTGGGGCGAGATGGCAAGTGTAGGGAGCATAGGGAGGCCATTTTATGTGGTAGTCGGTAAGTACGAGTCCAAGTCCAATTTGTCGTACCTTGGGCGCTTAGCACTTAGGCCTAGATCATGATCGCAACCCCAACCACGACCTTGACCACGACCTTGACCACGACACACTTGACCACCGCCTCGACCACTGCCTCGACCACTGCCTCGACCACTGCCTCGAACAATTGCTCGATCATGGCCTCTGCAACGGATGTTTCGTAGTCAACAGGTTGATCGAAGTGAGTTTACATTTAACCATAATTTTCTTCACTAACACTCATTCGAATAACGCAGATGCCTTCGATCTATAGTGGCGCCCGCAATGCGGGCAAACTACGTATCATCTGTACGTATTATGTCACCCCAACCGGCGTTGACAGTCCCCCCCCCGAGTCTAACACGCACTATCCCACACGCCCACCCCGTTTACCTTGCGGCTAGGGGGTACCGAGATCCCCACAGCTGCTAGAAATTCGTATAAGTCTGGCGACTGAATGTAAGCCTCGTGTGCCCCCTCTATTCATCTCATTTAATATAACTCATGTTCCGTCACTCTAGCCTAACTCGCCTGACCCACACGCTCAGCTTCGCACCACGCGCTGGGCCGGAGGCTGTTCATTTCGTCCGCCGAAAAGGTAGAAATTCGTCGCACAAGGCGACTCTCCGGTTCGTCACTCCCCCTCGCCTCCTTTAGCCCCCTCTCTTCTTCCCTCATCCCTCCCCGTCACTCTTCATCTCCCTTGTCCCTTGTTACACGTCTTCTGTAAGTGACCTACTCCTATATGTACTTACTGATACTAATTATTTAACCTTGCAGGAACCGAACCTCCACCACACGCTCTTTCACTCCGTATCAGCGATATCCCATGCCGGGACACCCATCCATGGCCAGAGGTCCTAGCAACCAGGTACGTTGTTCGACTTTATATTATATCCCGTCTAATGCAACAATTAATAGGCCGTCGCTATTTACTCCGGTCCTCGGCCGGATCGCACCTCAAAGACACACCTGTCTAGGGACAATGAGAACTTGACTGGTACCGTGCGGTACATGAGTATCAACACGCGTTTCAATGCCGGTAAGTACCATTCAGACACTTAAATTTGTTTACTGTGACTAACGTGTATGATACAACAAGCACGCTGCAACGAGGCCTTGGCCGATATTGCGCGGTATATGAGTATCAACGCGCGTTTGGGCTTTGGTACGTACCGCGTCAGCACTTAAATTTATTTACAGTGGTTGATGTGTACGCTAGAACAAGCGCGCCGTGATGACCTCGAGTCTCTCGCATACGTTCTCATGTATTTCTTGCGCCGCCAGGTCCCGCAGCGAGGCCCCAAGGCTGCGACCAAGAAGCAGAAGTACGATCGCATCATACTGAAGGAGATGACCACTCCCACGAACCTCCTTTGCCGTGGTTTCCCCAACGAATTCAAGACCTTCCTGAACTACTACCGCGCGCTCCGTTCCGACAATAAGGCCGACTATAGCTGCCTCCGCAAGCTCTTCCGTGAGCTTTTCGCTCGTGAGTTGTGTGATCGACTGGGGAGCGTCCAGAGGCTCAGCAACATGGACGACAAGCCGAGCCTCTGCGAAGTTCAGGGCGACGGGGAAGCTGTAGGGCAAAAGCTTGCCAGCAAGGTATGTTCATGAATGGTCCTTGTATGCGCGGTCTCGACCGCCCTGCTTTGTTTTACTCGTAGTTGTCCGTGCATCCACCACTGTTATTTGTTGTTTCTTACTTGTATCTTTACTACCACAACAATCCATTCGTTATATATGAATTCCAGTCATAATTGACCATGTTAGTTACAACGCGCACCGCGAATAGGCACTTAAAAAAGAGAATGACAATACACAGATATCCCCAACCCACCCGGACCGCCAAATAGACTGATTCGGACTTAATAGTACAAGGGCCTGGACTGTTGGGAAGTACATCGTATAGTCTGAATTCGGATTAGTCCAGCGAAGAGTCACAATTGGTAAGCAGCGTTTAATGGACTGGATCCTGACCTGTCTCATTTAGCCTCGTTTCATTAGGTCTTTTACTCTCTTTTATACAGTTTTTTTTTTCTTTTGTCTCATTCCCCTTCTTTCTACCTCAACATTGCACTATCGACCAGTACTCATGTCCTCACAAATCGACGTCCAGGTCATCCAGGCCCAGCTCGCGTTGATTGGTAAGTCGCACAGTACGACGTTGCCTGCGTGAGCGTCGAATAGCTTATTATTTAATCAACTTGTAGGTATGGCTTTGGATGCGTCGGGGAATATTGTAGTTCGACCAGGAGGCATTCAGGCCCCTAACCCAGTTCATCCTCCTGTGGTTGAACTTCCACCCGAACCTGAACCTGAACCGGTCCTCAACAGCAGCGCTCTCCAGAAGCAGATCAACGATGCTGACGACGAGATTCTCATGCGTGGCCGGCCACGCGTTTTCATCGCTTGGGTGGTTAAAAAGCCCAAAGGTTCCCCCGGGAGATGCGGATTTCAACTTCAAGATACACTCCAAATGACTGACGGTGGATACTCTATTATATACGTGAGTTACTACATCTACCCACGCACTACCACTACTAATACCACCACACACAATAGGACGGGGTTTGGATGGTTCTCATGCGCACGCCTGGAATCAACATGACATTGACCGTCAGCAAACAAGCCCCGGGGCTTGTTGAAGATGTTGTACTGAGGGTGAGTACGCATGCGTCTCCGCATAACTATTTTACGCTAACACGACACTTAATTACAACAGGCAGCAAAGATTTTCGACGAGTTTGCTAAGTACAAGAGCGTCGGCTACTGGCCTATTGTGGCCTTCATCCACCTAATCCTACGGAACGGCGCCGACCTCAACACTAAGCGCATCAACAGCGCCAAGGACGGGAAGGTGAAGAAGGGTAGAAGGAGGGGGAAGAAAGCCAAGGCCGAAGAGGTGGCGGCAGCAATCGATGACCTGGCGTCCGAAGCAGGGGTACCTAATCCTATGCCCGGAGTCGTGTTGGAGCCTTTATTGGGCGACGAGGACAAGGCCGCGCAGTATGCGGCGGCACACGCTGCTCAGTACGCAGCGGAATACGCTGCGCAGTATGCGGCAGCGTATGCTGCGTATAGCGCAAAGGGTGATGGGGAGGATGGTGTGGAGTATGTCGGGGAGGTTGCCGGGGAGGGTTTTCAGGAGGTCGTCGAGGAGTTCGCCGAGGTGGTCGTCGAGGAGTTCGCCGAGGTGGTCGTCGAGGAGTTCGCCGAGGTGGTTACTGAGGAGGTTGTGGTGGAGGTTGCTGGAGAGGCCGCTGAGGAGGCCACTGAGGTTGCCGAGGAGGACGCGTTTGACGCCGGGGAGGAATACGCGATCGAGGTTGAATCATCAATCGACCTCAACGTCTCTGTGGCTATGGTAGATGTGAATCAAGACGTCAGTGTGATTATGAAGTCTTTCACTTCGCTATCCATGTCTGCCGACCGCGCCGAGGGTAAGTAAACTGACTACTCTACATATATGCGCGCATACTAATCATTTTACCTAGATCACGAGGACAACGGCGCGTTTGATATTGCACAAACCGTATCCCACGCCATTCTGGCACCTGCTCTGGCGCCAGCTCGCGCATCTACTCTGGCACCAGCTCGCGCATCTACCCTGGCTCCAGCTCGCGCATCTACTCTGGCGCCACCCCGCGCGCCTACTCCGGCGCTGGCTCGTGCGGCTTCTCTAGCGCCGGCTCGCGCGCCTTCTCAAGCGCCAGCTCGCACGTCCAATCTGGTACCAGCTCACACGTCTAATCCGGCACCAGCTCGTGCACCTACCTTAGCTCCAGTTTGTGCTCTGCCTCAGCATGCCGTTCGGGCGCCCCCAGCTCCCACACCCGCTACTACCTTGGCCACCCCACAGCATCCGACCAAGACGCCTGTTATGGCTCCAGCCCCAGCCCGCGTGTCCACAGCGCCACCTTGTGCACATACCATTTCGGCTTGCGCATCATCTCTTGCGCCCGTTCCCTCGACTCTTGTGTCTGCTCCGGCATCGACTGGCGGATTCACTCGAATGAAACCTCGTGTATCCCTTCCCTCCCAGCCAGTTGTCCCGCCCCCTCACTTGGTTTGCCCGCTCAAAAGTCTGCCCACTCAGCTTCCCTTGCACCGGCTCGCGTACTTGCTCAGGCCCCAGCCGCACTCGTCAACCCCGCCCCCTTAGCACGGGCACCTGCTCCACCTACCACGCCTCCTACCTCTGCCTCCAAGCTCGCCGTGCCTCCCGCGCCTATCCCCAACCCCACTTCGTCGTCCGTCGAGGCACCTGCCGACGTAGACTTAGTCAGCGCCCTTACCCCGGAGTTGCTCGCTCAGTTTGAGCGACTTGCCAGCCTCCCCGAATCCGCACGCGAACGCTTGCCGCTCAAGTTTTGCGAGCTCCTCGCTAATTTCCCTGTCGCATTAGATCACGCGTCTGCCGCCGCTGCCGCCGCCGCCATCATTGATCCTCCCGTGCCCACAGGAGCCACAAGAAGGCTCCGACCCAAGATGAAGGCCCTGCCCGAACCCGCCAGCGACAACAATAACTTAGGCGCTGACCCCTCCGCATCTACACTAGGTCCGTCAGTGGAACAAGGAAAGGGGGAAGCAATGGCGAAGGGAGCCGGTAAGGGGAAAGGTGGAGTTGCGAGCGCGGGCAAAGCAGGTAAAGATGCAGGTACGAGCGGAGGGAAAGCAAAACCGGGGCCAAAAGATATACCGGTAAGCGACAACTTTATCAGACCGATGAGCGAACTAACCTACATTTTACAACTAGGCCAAAGTAGCTAACCTCGATCCACTGCAGCCCGTTCGTCGCACGACCCGAGTCACAAAGAAGGTAGCGCCTGGGAAGTAGACGGACAGGGCGCATGGACGCTTTTACGCGCATTTGTTTTGGTTTTCACGATTGATTTTCTATTCCCGAGATGCTTTGATGATTCTTTACGATGCTTTGATGATTCTTTACGATGCTGATGTCCACGGCGACAACGTTTTGATGTCTGCGGTCGAATATATTTATTTATTTGTTACGCATACAAACAGCTATAGCCATAAATCGTACTACCGAAAAGTACACAAAGTACATCCGGGGTACGCAGTACGCCTTCAGAGTACATAAAAAGCATAAAACGGACTTACACTGAGTACTATGCGCACTTTACCGACGTCCAAGATGCACTTGCCGGAAGTCTATTGAGTATAACCGGTAAGTCCAGACTCGCACTCCAGAAGAGTCCAGGCCTTCTTTAAAGTCCTTCTCATGTACTAGATCGGCCATTTTGTACTTCTTGGATCACCCTGTTCGGGTTTCAGCATTTCACTTGGACCCTTGAAATGTACTTCTTGGACGTCCCAACGGGACCGCTCAGAAGTACATTGAGGGACTTCGGCATAGATCCCCAGGGACTTGAGACTAGTGCCCTGTGGTACTTTGATAGAGTGCAAGGGAAGTACATGAAATTGACACAGTGGCTTCATGCACTAATATTTATTCAGATATCGTGTCTACAGACGTTTATACCTCGCCCAGAACAGTTAAATTTCCTCCTAATCGTGCTTTCATCCATTCAATTACTTCCCCCCGCGGGAACTTCTCTTCCGTTCCGGTCGCCTCACCCTAGCACTGAACTAAACGCCAGAGCTCAATGTCAGTCCCAAGAACTCCCTGAAGGTCAAACGACATGCACTTGGGCTTTGAAGTTCACTAGCTCATCTTTAAGTTCGTCTGACCCAATGATCAACGCGTACGGGATTAACTCCTTCACTAGTACTTCGAACTGTATCTGCGGTTTTGGCTTGAGCTTATGCATAAACTCCGCCTACGCGTGTAGAGTAAGTGCTGGGAAATCTACGCTTCAAAAGAAAGAAAAGGAATGCAGACATACCTTAATACCCGCATTCCATGGCTCCTTCTCCTACGCTAACTACATATACCTTCATCGCCTTACTCCTCCCTTTCCCCGTACCTCCCACTCCAGCAGCCTTCCCGTTCTCTTCTGCATAAGAATCGAAAACACCTGCTCCACTCCGACGCTGATGCCCACACAAGGTATCCCACCCTTGCCCTATTCTTCTTCGAGTCCGCCGACGCAGCAGCCGCGAACATCCCGACGACCTCGTCGTATCGGCCTCCAGCCGTGATGGACCCTACTCCGACTTGAGATTTGTCGAGGTCTTCCTCGTCAGCATCGGTCATGGGAGCTTTGGCTTTTACTTTTTTGCTAGGAGCTGGGGCGGCGGGCGTGGTGGTGGTAGCTGGGGTTGGGATAGTGGCGGCATTGGAAGCGGCTGGAGGGGCGGAGCCTTCTACGATTGCTTCGTAAATCAAGCTGGTATAGTAGCCT
This sequence comes from Ceratobasidium sp. C01, assembly GCA_025200755.1. NCBI lineage: Eukaryota > Fungi > Basidiomycota > Agaricomycetes > Cantharellales > Ceratobasidiaceae > Ceratobasidium > Ceratobasidium sp. C01. The sequence goes on from JANWGL010000025.1 coordinate 10,613, forward strand.
AGACCGCGTGCAAGGGAAAGGTCGAAAGACATCTGAGCATTTACCAGTAAGCATGCACTCAGTCTCCGAGGCGAGAGAGTAGAGTTGCGACGATACCTTGTCGGCAATACCAAACACGTCCAAATATCTAAACCACACTTCCATATCGTTCGTGCCTGCCACAGAAACTGTGTTCTGACCCAGGGGTCTCGCACGAAGCTCAGTCAAAAGCCCGGATCCACCTGATTCAGACACACAAACAAGCGATAATAATGCGCGAATTAGTTGGGTGGAAGACGAGTCAAGAGGTTAGTGGTTCGTAGAAATGCGAGAATAGGCGAAGTAGGCTGACCTTTACGCTTTACATACTCTCCAAGCTTGTCAGCTACGTCCTCGGACAAGCCTTTCTCGTCGACCATTTCTTTGCGAACATCGGCCCAAGGAATCTTGTCGAGCTTATCAACTGCCGAGGATATCGAGCGCATCTATACAGTCAATCAAATAGAACCATCGTGCTCATGTTAGATAGTCGAACACACTCAAGATAACCCAAGGGAAGGCTTACCTTGTCTGCTGGGACGCCACACACGCCGAATATTTCATCCAAAATCTTACGATGGTTGATCTCGATCGTAAATTCGGGTATGCCTAGAGCTGTAAGTGCTCAGTGGTGATGCAAAGGATCTCCGCGTCCGGAACCATGGAGTCGAAGACACCAGCGATATCAAAGTCCTAGTGTGCACGTTCGAGAGTGCCAACATATTAGCGATAGAAATACGACGAACGGAAGAACGGTGTTCTCACACATTGGTAGAACTCCCGCATATGGTCCTTGGTCATGGCAGGTGCGTCGCGGCGGTAGACTCTGGCGATGTGGTGTCGCTTGACCATAGGGTACGTCCTGTCGTTCATCGCCAGGAACCTTGCGAAAAGGACCTATTTGGGTTAGGAGGGTTAGTATACTTATCTGAGAGTTGTCCCAGGCGCTTGCAGTATGATCATACCGAATACTACGGAGCTCGCCGCCGTGGCCTTGGAGGTCGTGGATGAGTTTGCTGTCCTCGCCGTATTTCCCATTAAGGATCCCCCGCAACTAAAAAACGGGCGTATCAATGGTGCCGCCTCCGTGAGACTTGAATACACGAGTGAGTGTGGTAAATACGTGTTCTCGGAGAGTTATCTCGACGGGGGACCAGTCTTGTGTCCCCTGTTCGGCGGAATTAACAAACGCGGTTGGATTGAGAAGCAGAACGAGGAAATACATTATGCGTACCTTTGGCATTTCCAGGATAAGCCTGTCCGATTTCG
>JANWGL010000029.1:0-18903 GCA_025200755.1 Ceratobasidium sp. C01
TATTGCAGTGTTTTCGTGGACGCTCTAAAGACGGAACCGGACTTGCAGGAAAGCACAACCGCGGCGAAGCGATAAATATGGAGCTCAGTTGCGGTGTTCACAAAAATAGAGCGTGTTGGACGGGAGATGAAGTTAAGGCAGGGGAGTGATGACGGTCAGGCGAATGCGGATTCGGTCAGCACGGATTGATGACACATAATCATATATGAATAAGCACATTGGCGTATTGGTCACATAATTGCTGAATACATACCACGACAAAGCCCCCAGAAGATACTGAGCTGATCAAGTAAATATCAACTGCGAATATAAGCGTATATCCGGGTGTACTAGTGCTGTGGAAGAGGTTAATTTACTTTGTCTAGGAGATTAATTGGCGAGTCAACCAAACAGCTCAAGTTCCGAACAACTCAACCATACTCTTCAGTCTCTCAATTCTTGACACTGATGCCCGAATTCTCTCGTGTATCCATTCCTTAAGACTCTGGGGGTTATTCGATCCTCAGTGAGTCGGTTCTAATAATTGGCCAGGTGGGATGATGCTAAACTCGTTATCTGTCCCGCACTGGTTCTTATTTCTGTGTAGATTCGTTAACTCGAAGGTAAGCATACTTACCGCACAATTTGTACCAGCACCTAGTTATCTGTTTGTACTTTCCAAGCGGTTTCTTACTATGTATTTATGATCGGCATCCCATATCATTTTGCACCTGCCCAACCTCCGCTTGATTAAGGTAGCACCGGCATTACTAGCATATTTCTTACACCCGAGGAATCTTATAGTAAACCGTTGTGACAGGCCAAGTATTATGACATCTGGTTGTCATGAATAATCTAAATCCCGTCCCGGGTGGTGATAATCACCTACGTATGTTTCATGGGTTTCATACTCACAACCAGTCATAACCACCTCCACCAAACCCCGGATGACCCAGCACCCGCAGGCCAACCTATTTATACCAAGAGTCCTGACCAATCTTTGCCACATACCGCTCAAACGTCCGCTTTGATCGAAAATGATGCGCATTTGCCCACTCCTGGAGCGACAACCACAGAGGGTAAGCGTCGGCTATTGCACGAGTTTAAGCAATAGGGACCTTGGGCTCCGCCACATTTTACACAATTTGGTCGACCAAGATACCAATAAAGCCATTGATGGATTTGTCCAATACTTTTGCAGGCAGATTCGTGGGTGATGTCAATCATATTTACGTTTTCAGGTTTCACTTTATGAAACCTGTTTTTGTGGTATGGTCGAAATACGTTTTCAAATTGTGGCGGCGCCCAAGGTCTTTAATATCTCAGCTTGTATCCCAGTGCTGCTCGTCAACTTTTGACGGAACTGGGGCCATGCTTACCAGCTTTAACTCTTCCATTCCCGATACTCTACTTGCCACAATGGGAATGGGTGGCGAGCGCCTGAGCACTCTTTGGGAGGAGCATGTTCGCACATTACTCATGACTTTTGCCAGAAGAGGCATTCTCCCAGACTTTCTTTGGCTATATCGACTCAAATTGATACTTCTTATATGCGCAGAGTCTAAAATGTACTAGGAAGCCTATAAGTTAAGTATTCAATACACCAACATTGATAGATAAAGTTCTCTTAGTGTCTAGGAATTATTTATAGGAAAGGAGGCAACTCAAGCAAGAAGGCTATTCATCTGGTGAACGGGCCACTGGTTAACTATAGATAATATAGGGAGCAAGACGACTTACTGTTTCTAACACCGACGCCGCGTCCGGTCTAGCAGAGGGATCGTGTTCCCAGCACCTTAGGAGTAGCATCCACAACGGCCCTGCTATCTCTCCAGATACAGGTAGCTCTTTTGGACGTTTCGGCGGCTGTCGCCGGTCGATAGCACGATATATACCCATATCGGTAGGGTATTCGGAATAGGGCACGTTGCCGGTAAGTATTTCCTATAAAAGGTCAGATGGTTGGGTTTGTGATTAATAACGCAACGGCTTACAAGCATGGTCTAGTGGAAATTCCTTAAGCATTCAACCAATCTATGAACACATGTGAGAGACCTACCATGCCCAGCGCATATACGTCGGTCTCTTTGCTCCTCGCATTAGGGGTCCCAGTCAATCCTTCTTCACTCTCTTCCTGCACTTGTAGCAGTTCAGGTGCCTAGCATATACTCGTGAGTGATTAGTTACATTCCTGAAGTAACACTCACCATCCATCGTAGTGTACCCCCTCCTGGTCTTGTCGTTGTTGAGAATCGAAGCGAATTCTCAGCAAGTATGGCATGATCGAAATCGCTAATTTTGAGTGTGCCGTCGTCTGATACAAGCACGTTGTTCTAGAAATGGGTATTAGGAGGACTATACGGCAGAACGGAAATACTAGGAGGCTTGCCGCTTTAAGATCACCATGGACCTAGTCTCGGAGTCAATCCTCGGCCAAAACAAGCCCTAGAAGGAACCCTCTTACCATCGGAATGCTATGAAGATAAGATACGCCCGTAGCTACCTGAACACACTGCACATCATGATAAGACAGAATATGTAAACCACGAGGTTCGACATACCAATCCGTAGCGCTCCACCTCGGGATGTTTCATGATGTATTTCTGCAAGTCCCCTCGATCTATCCATGGGGAAATCATCCCAAGCCCATCTTGGAAAATGGCGACACCTAGCAACTTTTGAACATTGGCATGACGGAGTCGAGACCAGACGTGCACTTCGCGCGCAGCACGCTAGAGTATCAGGCAGTTCAGCTATAGTTGGTTCCAACCAAGGAAGGTATGAGAGATACCTTCATAGCCTTTTCGCCGTCCTGCGTTAAGACATGCAATCGAAGCGTTTTGAGAGCAACGGTGGCTCCATCTTGCATTACCAACCGTCGAACATCGCCGAATCCCCCAGAGGCCATGACAGCAGAGCTACGACTATCACGGATGGATGGAGTGAGATCGGCACAGCCGTGCTTCACCAAATAGTCGAACATCTCCCGAAGAGACTATTGTGATATTTGGGGATAAACACCGGTCGCAATGTATGGAAGCTAGGTGCTCACCATTTGCCTTGTTATCATATCGAATGAGGTAGTTCGCTACGGTATTGTTGTAAGAAAACGTGAGTGTGTTTTAGATATAGATTGAGCATATACCTGATCACTACTTGATGAGTCGACGCCATATGTGCTTTGAGGCGCTTCCCATACACATATAGTCCGATCGTCGGAGCCCGAGATGATATGAGCACTATCGGGCGAGAACACCACCGAATATACTTTACTCGTGTGAACCCTGATCGAATCGTATATTGGAGCGCCGGTGCGTATATCCCAGACCCGGACGGTGTTATCATACGAGCCGGAGGCGATGCGGGTATTGTCGGGCGATAATGCCACCGAAAAAACGGTGTCAGTGTGCCCCTCGAGCGGTTCTCCTATAGGAGAACCAGTGCGTACGTCCCACATCTGGATGGTATTATCCCACGAGCCCGAGGCGATGAGAGTGTTATCCGATGAGAACGCTACCGATCGAATTGGGCTGGCATGTCCCGTGAATGGCTCGCCTATAGGAGCGCCAGTATGTACGTCCCAAAGTCGGACGGTTCTATCAGCCGAGCCGGAGATGATGAATTTACTGTCAGGCGAGAGCGCAACGGAGTAAATTTCGCTAGTATGTCCTCTAAGCGGCTCGCCGATGGGAGAGCCAGTGCGCGCGTCCCAAATTCGGACGGTCTTGTCAAACGAGCCAGAGATAATGAGCGCGCTGTTGAATGAGGCAGCCACTGAGTAGACTGTATCGGTATGTCCCTTAATCGAATCGCCTATTAGGTCACCAGTGCGTGCATCCCAGATCCTGATCGTGCGGTCCCCCGAGCCAGATATTATTCGTGTATCGCCATCCGACCAGGCTACAGAGAATACCCATTCACCATGTCCTTTCAGAGGTCCTAGAATAAGGGCTCCAGTACGTATATCCCAGACAGAAATGAAACAATCGTCTGAGCCGGAGATAACCCGGGCGCCATCGTTCGATACCGCGACCGACTTGACCGATCCACCCACATTCCATCGTACTAGAGGGGCGGCGTCCCTGGTAGCCATTCTAGCTTGTTAGATCTGAGAGGCAACTGGATGAATGCGTAATATGAGAGGGGCTGACAGAGATAAGGGCGAGAGGCGAGCCAAACATGCATCCACCCAGCACTGCCACACCCAAGATGTTGCTTCGTTATCGTTACAATAGTCCATTTGCCGCCTGACCACCACTGCTGCAACCTCCTCCCCTCTTCAATCAGTTTTCATTCTACCGAATTGGAGGCTGCGACCACCGTGTTAGTCATCTTCCACGTTCGGTTATAACTTCCCATTGACGCTATCGCCAGATGCACATTCGTCTAGCAGCTCGTCAACGCCGAGAAGGCTAACGCCCAATATACCTTCGTCCATGCACTTGCGTGCCACCCACATCAAGCCGGCCTTCTATCGGAAGTGTTGAATTGTCAGGAAATTAGAAATTTCGTTCGAAAGCTCGAACCGACGCGATCCTGGTCCGGGACAAAAATCTTGTATTTGATCAAATGTTACAAACCATCTTTTCACGAACCATCTTTTCGATTGACACCACAGGGTGAACTAGGCGTTTTTGTATCCCAGAGGGTTAAAACTAACAGCAACAAAGCAGGACTAGCAACGATACAACACAAAACCAAGGCATATGACCCATAAACGTAGCAGTTTTCCGAGTCCTCGATTCATCAGAAAATATCGCCAGAAGCATTCAAGACGCAAGGCTGCCCACCTAGGTAGTCGACGAACCGTCAGCTGCGGATTGTATACACAAGCTAGAAAACCCACTGTTGCCAGTACTGACGCCGCATCTGGTCGAGCAGACGGGTTATGGTCCCAGCACTTCAGAAGCAGCGCCCACATACGGTTTGCCCTCTCCTCCGATGTAGGAATCTCCTTGGGACGCTTTGGAGGTTGCTGCCTGTCGATTGCGCGATATATGCCCATGTCGCTTTGGTATTCGGCGTAAGGCACATCACCAGTCAGGGTTTCCTGTGCGCAATTGGAGGATTACGATTGTTTAGTTGTAACGCAATAACTTACAAGGATTGTCTGGAGAAGATATAAATAAGTATCCCATGGATTATATAAGAGTACATTTGCTAGACTTACCATGCCGAGCGCATATATGTCAGTCTCCTTGCTCCTCGAAGTAGGAGGCCGAGTTGCTCCTGTCTCATCCACCTCTTGTGCTTCCAGTAGTTCGGGTGCCTTATGTGCCTGTTGAGTAACCAAGCAAGCCTTCGAAGTAGTACTCACCATCCATCGCAGTGTTCCTCCCCCGGGCCTAGTCGTTGCGGAAAATCGAAGCGAAGTGCCTGCTAGCATAGCGTAATCAAAGTCGTTGATCTTGAGCTTGCCATCATCCGAGACTAGCACATTATTCTATACAACGGGTAAGAGTGTGAACTTGTTGCATCAACGCGAGAGCGCTGCATAACCTACTGCTTTCAGGTCCCCGTGCACCTACAAACTTTGAGTTAACCCCGACTCAATGTAAACTATGATAAGCATGCTTACCATTCCGATACCGTGAAGATAAGATACCCCCGAGGCTACCTGAATGCACTGAGATCCTTGGATTAGACAATGAAGGCGAGTCACAGAGCCTAACATACCAACGAATAGCGTTCCACCTCGGGGTGAACTAAGAGGTATCGATGTAGATCTCCTCGCTCCATCCACGGCGACACTATCCCAAGTCCATCCGGTAGAGAAGCGATTCCCAGGAGGGCTTGGATATGGGGATGACGAAGTCGGGACCACAGATATACTTCTCGAACTGCGCGCTAAACGGAAGATATTGGAGGATGGAGGACAAATTGTAGCATAAATACGTGCACATACCTTGAGGGCTTTATCACCGTCTTGACGTAAGATGTGTAGTCGAAGGGTTTTGACCGCGACGTCTGCACCGTCATCCATCGTCGTGCGCCGAACGTCGCCGAATCCGCCGGATGCCACGATGAGAGAGTTGTGATCAAGATGTGTGGATGAAGTAAGATCGGTACACCCGTGCTTCACGAGACACTCGAACATCTCCTCGGTAGACTGCCGTACCGTTTACGGATAAGCGGTCGTAGGCGATGTATGCGAACCAGGTACTTACCATATTGCTGGTGATCATGTCAAACGAAGGCGCATGCTGCCGTGTTCGTAGTGGTATGAATAATTAGGGAAATTGCGCAATTGAGATACCCACCTCCCGGTCAGTCATCGCATCATGCGAGGGCGTTCCCTGTGTCTCATTATCAGTAAACACAATGAGAAATACGTAGAAAAGAGGCGCTCACTATGTTACTATCTTCTGTGTTCGAAGCGCCCATAATTTGGGCTGTTTCCCAGACACACATGGTACGGTCGTCGGAACCAGAGACGACGCGGCTACTGTTGGATGAGATCGCCAACGATCGGATTGATTTGGTATGTCCTCTTATCGGCTCGCCCACAGCGGCGCCAGTGTAGGCGTCCCAGATGCGAATGGTCATGTCTCTCGAACTAGAAACAATTTTGGTGCCGTCAGACGAGAATCCCACAGAGTAGATTCCGTCGGTATGTCCCCTGATAGGTTCGCCCAAGGAAGCGCCAGTGTGCGCATCCCAAACCCGAATGGTCTTATCTGTTGAGCCAGAAACAACACGACTACTGTCGAGCGAGAACGCCACAGAACGGACTACGTCGGTATGCCCTTTAAGTGGTTTACATATGGGAACCCTGGTGCTGGCGTCCCAGATCAGGATAGTTCTATCCTTTGAGCCGGAGACGATACAGGTGCCGTCCCGCGAGTACGCCACCGAATAGACTGCGTCGGTATGTCCCTTGATCGCTTTCCCTATAGTTACGCCAGTGCGTGCGTCCCATATCCGGATCGTTTTGTCCCATGAGCTGGAAACGATGCGAGCACTATCGGGCGAGAACGCTAACGAGAGGACTAGGTTGGTATGTCCCTTGAGCGGCTCTCCTACGAGGATACCAGTGCGCGCATCTCAAATTCGGATAGAAGAGTCCCCCGAGCCAGATGCTATAATATTACTGTCATGCGACCAGGCTACGGAATAAACCCAGCTCGTATGACCCGCCAGAGGTCCTAGGACAAGATCCCCCGTGCGGATATCCCAAATGCGAACGAGGCGGTCGTCTGAGCCGGATACAATGCGAGTATCATCGTAGGATACCGCGGCTGAGTTGACAGGGCTACCTACGTCCCATCGTACCAGGGGCGCCATAGTACTCGCAGCCATTGCCAGGCGCTCGGGCTGCCGCGGGTGCTTGGCCGACAAAGCGGAGCAGAATCCGAGAATCAAATCCCAATTTCTCGTTGGAGATATTCAGAGCACAGGCACTAGGGCGGTAGGCGAGCAAAATAGTCGGAGGTGATGGAGGTTATCAGACGCCATACCAAATCAGCACTGCCACTTAGATTGGGCTTGTTACCGCTACCAAAGGTCACCTGACTACCACCACCCATTCTACCAAGGCGATCTTATTTCATGAACCCCCCCTGCTTCAAAGAGCTAGGCATTGGAGAGCCTGTCCAGACGATAATTCTGTGGCTAACACGTCAATGAAATAACGCGTCAGGTACCCAGCCATCGAGGATATATCATTCACAGGCTTCGGTTACATCTTGCTAAACCATCTCTGACAACCCATATGATATCCATAAGACGGAACAGCCTCCTCATTCGGTCTGTAGAAGACAGTCAAGTCGTTACTTACCTCGGTTGTATAATCTAATTGATAATACAATACGTGCCAGGCGATGTTATAAAACGAAGAAAGGAAAAAGCTTCAGAAATTGAAGCATAGGTAATGTAGTTGCAGTCGCCTAGAGAGCTTGTCATTGACTCGTCGGTATAGTGTTCCGCGAAAAAGGGTCGTATTCTAAGTCAGCACGAACCTTGTGCGAATGTGAGCCACGCCACTCGGTATACGATGTGAGAAAATGCGTTTGTTGTCTGAACTCAAAATAACCGTAGGGTGTCCCCGTAACAATATTATAATATTTGAGTATTAGCTCAGACAGTGTATTGAAGCCTAACAACAAACGGATACTAAGCGACTATATGCGCACAGCCATAGATCCAGTCTCGACGAATTAAAGGTAGATCAGAGGAAGGAATAATACAAAACAAAGTACTCAACGCCTAAACAGAGATAAACTCAGAGCTCTCTTCATAACACCGTAGATACCCCCTTCCGCCGGGGATACGCTAACGGAAGGGTTATTCAACTGTACGACATCGAAAAGTCAGCTACAGATTCTGGGACACGGGCAGGACGACTCACTATTTCTAATACTAACGCCGCGCCTGGCCGACTAGCCGGATTATGGTTCCAGCATCTCAGAAGGAGCAGCCACATACGGTCTGCTTTCGTGTTAGAGACGGGAAGCTCCTTTGGACGTTTAGGAGGTGTCTGAGTGTGGATAGCGCGATAGATGCCCATGTCGCTTAAGTATTCGGCGTATGGCACCTCTCCGGTCAAGATTTCCTGCGAACAATTAGATAATCGGAATACCAATTCATGCGCAAGGACTTACGAGCATTGTCTAGCAAAAATGTAGTAAATACTAGGTGAATCGATGAGCGCAAACGCGTGACTTACCATGCCGAGGGCATATACATCGGTCTCTTTGCTTCTCGTACTGGGGACCAGAGTAGAGCCTTGCATATCCTCTTCTTGCGCCAATAGAAGCTCGGGTGCCTAATAGGTACGAATGAGTAATTAGTTAAACCTTTGGCGAGGTACTTGCCATCCATCGTAGAGTTCCTCCCCCGGGCCTGGTTGTTGTAGTGAATCGGAGCGAAGTCTCGGTCAGAATCGCATGGTCGAAGTCACTGATCTTAAGCGTCCCGTCGTCCGACACGAGGATATTGTTCTAGGTGAAGGTGTGAGTAAAGTGTAAGTCCCAAGTACTAGTATGAATGAGGGTAGCTCGGAGGCTCACAGCCTTAAGATCACCGTGCACCTGAACCTTCAAGTCAGTCTCCAGTCAATATAAGTTCTGATGTGTTTGGTCCTACCATTGGGATGCTGTGAAGGTAGCATACTCCCGACGCTACCTGAGCGCACTGCGAGACGCCTTAGGACAGGAAAAGGAAGCGACAAGGTATTACTTACCAACGTGTAACGCTCTACATCAGGGTTCTTTAGGAGGTATTGTTTCAAGTCGCCCTGGTCCATCCATAGAGACACCATGCCAAGCCTATCCTGGACCACAGCAAGACCTAACAGCTTTTGGACATTAACATGGCGAAGTCGGGACCACACGTATACCTCTCGAACACCGCGCTATAACGAACAATATCTTTAGATTGAATAGAGGCTGAAAGGGGAAAAAAATAAGACTTACCTTAACAGCCTTATCGCCGTCCTTAGTTAAAACATGTAACCGGAGCGTTTTGAGGGCAACGGCGGTACCATTGGGCAGCACCATACGCCGAACATCGCCGAATCCTCCTGATGCCATAATTTCAGAGCTCTTACTGGCATGAATGGAAGCGGTGAGGTCGGCGCAACCATGCTTTACCAAACATTCAAACATATCGTGAACAGACTGCCGCGCAGTTAACTAATGGGCAACAGTAAACTATGCACGTAAGTTAGATACTTACCATGCTACTGGTTACTTTATCAAAGGAGGGCAGACTCTGAGGCGCTTCCCAAACACATATCGTCCCATCATCCGAACCAGAAACGACCCGGGTGGTATCTGGCGTGAATGCCACCGAATGGACAACGCCTAAATGGCCCTTGAGCGGCTCGCCTATAGGAGTGCGAGTGAATGCATCCCATATACGGACGGTGTTGTCTGATGAGCCAGAGACGACGAGGCTGCTATCGTGCGAGAAGGCCACAGAGAGGACCAAACCAGTATGTCCTATGATCGGGTCGCCTATGGGAACACCCGTATGTACATCCCAGAAATGAATGGCACCGTTCCGCGAGCCGGAGACAATAAATATACTGTCGGGCGAGAAAGCTACCGAATGGACCGCATCGGTGTGTCCCCTAATCACCTCGCCTATGGGAGCCCCAGTGCGCGCGTCCCAGATACGAATGGTTTTGTCATATGAACCGGAGACGATGCGAGTATTGTCGGGCGAAAAATCCACCGAGAAGACTGGTCCAATGTGCCCTAAGAGTGGGTCGCCTATGGAAGTGCCAGTGCGTGCATCCCAGAGACGGACAGTGCTGTCCATGGAGCCAGAGACAATATGGAGACCGTCAGGCGAGACCCCCACTGAATAGACTGGATCATTGTGTCCCATGAGCCGCCCACCGACCATGTCGCCAGTGCGCCCATCCCAGATGCGGATGGTCATGTCCTCCGAGCCGGTGACAATACGAGTATCATCGTTCGACCAGGCCACGGACCATAGACAGCGCGTATGCCCCCTCAAAGGCCCTAAAACAAGAGCCCCACTCCGCACATCCCAAACACGAACTAGATGGTCGTCTGAGCCGGAAGCAACACGGGTTCCATCATGCGATATCGCGACTGAGGATACAACGTCGCCCACATCCCATCGTACCAGAGGCGTCACATCATCCGTATCCATAGCCGATTGCTCAAACAATAACAAGAACCAGAAACGCCCTAAATGTGACCGAGGGCTATAACAAATATTCAGCACCAGGGGTTCTGACTACGAGAGCTAGGATGTAGAGGTGGTGGCGGGAACGAAAGTCATGGCTGTGATCTTAGTCAGCCGGACCCCAATCAAATCCACACTCTCACAAACAAGTAGGGTTTTACCCGTGGCTACGCCATCCCACGCCTCAACCACAGCCATCTGTTTGGTGCCAGGGGGTGATGTGCGCTTCATCGAGAGTAAATACTTAGTCGTGGGGCCGGCAACCCAATGGGAAACGTAAGCATTTGATGTCCAAATCAAACTGCCAAACATTTGCCCAAAAGCGGCAACTGGGCTGACTCTTGGGTGTCTCGAGTGCGCTGCACGCGTGCAGGCTCACCACAAATATATAAAAGTTGTCTAAATGTACAGGAATATGTAAATTTGATGCGACAAACAGGCGCTACCGACAAGGGACGCACGACCTAACAAACAAACAGACGGAGCAAAGGCTCAGCAGGCAGAAAGCGAGCTCAGATTGTAGTGTAGCTACCTAACAAACAAACAGACGGAGCAAAGGCTATACTACAATCAGACATGTACGCAAAGAAAGGGAGAACGAAGAGAGACATACCTCAGCAGGCAGAAAGCGAGCTGAGGGGGAAACGCGAGAGAACACGACTATTTAAGTACATGAAAGAGGGGCACAGGGACGTGAGAAAGCACCAAACGAGAGTGAGACAAAATGTGAAGGAGAGAAGGTGAAGGACTCGCGTCCTGTGTATGCGCATAGGGGCGCCCGGACAGCGTCGATCACCGAGAGGCACGTGCACGTGATCCACTATGCACAACAAAATTAAAGTAGGGAAGCCATTCCTGACATCCAAGTCTCGTTGCCATGTGTAGTTGTTGAGATTCAAAGGAATTCTAGCTATTATCAATGCTCAAAATGCAACTTAATGTCAAGGATGCCTGCTAATACTCTACCACAGCACACAGCTTAAATTCTAGAATTCTGTCAAATTTCTTCAAGGCTGTACGCGCGCAGCATTGCGCATATAGATTCTCGGACAATCACTGCTTAATAAGCACGCCGGGGTCGGTTGTCTTCACCCTCATCGCTTTCAGCCCGCCGTACTGAGCGAAATCATGCAAAATGAACCCAACAAACAATTTATTATACATGGAGGAGCAATTCGTTTATATTCGGGGCAACGAGGATGGTTCAAGAGTACCAAAGCGAGTCAAGAGTACAATATGCTAGAAGTTCAAGCAAAGGAGTACCTACGGTCCTAAAATGCGCCATCTTGGCCCAAATATGGATACTTCAGCCTTATTACCCCCTCGGAATCAAAATGAAGGTGTAGACATAACCTGTATTCTAGCATGCAGGAATTATCCCGAGACAAGACGAATCCGTTTCGGCGATGCCGTTTTATTTGACCACTCAATGTCACGTGTAAATGCTTCATTGAGCTGAAACGGTGCTGCAGTAAATGATACCAGGACACCGTAGGTTAGGCGAGACGAGTGAAGGCAGCACGCTGCATTCAATGCGGGCACAAGGTGATGTTTTGTTTGGTCAATCACGTGACCCAGACACATCACTCCTATGGGTTGCCGACCTCCATTAGTCGTGCATTATGCTTGCTCTTCTCACGTGCAGTCGATACTTCTTCACATACTTCTTCACACCGAATAGATTGAAACATTGACACAATAAAATCTAATATACCCTTCGTTGCGCACCGCTTCAATAGCCCAGAGGTTCCAAGCAGCTCCAACGGGCTACAATGAGAGAAAATTCAAGACGCCTGCAACGACAATCGATGTCTATTTATCCCCACACCGGGCATGAGAATCGCCGTTCAAAATCAAGACCAATAACATACCCGATGAAAACAAGGTGGATAATCCATCTAACAGTATGTTCCTCTTGAATTTCCTATTCTTCTATTCACACTTAAATGCGCATAACGAGAAGAAGCGTCGGTTTCCCGGCGGGTGCGTGGGTTACCAAGAATGAATATGAAAGCGGGTCATATTACAGGACGGTGCAAATTTGAATGTACGATCCATGCGCACAAAAAGCACCCTTCAGAGCTCGGTAATTACCCCCAAGAGCCGAATATACTCAGACTGCGAGACTATTCAACTAGAAAACGAGGATTTCATCAGCTGAAGTCCCTTAGCAAACAACAGAAATTACCGTAGTCAGAACCAACGCTGCATCTGGTCGAGCGGATGGGTCATGATCCCAGCATCTCAGAAGGAGTGACCACACATCTTCCACTACTTCATCAGGCACCGCGAGCTCCTTTGGACGTTTCGGAGGCTTTTTTTTGGAGATAGCTTGATAGACACCCATGTCGCTTCGATATTCAGCGTAAGGTACTTTACCAGTAATGATTTCCTGTGCGAGGTGTGAAGTATAGATTGTTAGGTCTAATAGAACGACTTACCATCATCGTCTGTTGCACATGTGCTGTCAGCGTTACATACAATTTTGAACGTGCCGAATGCACTTACCATTCCGAGCGCATACAAATCGGTCTCTTTACTCCTCGTCGCCGGAGGCTGGGTCGTCTCTTTCTCATCCTCTTCATCCGACTGAAGTAGTTCAGGGGCCTAACAAACGCCTGTGAGTAGGTAACTAGGTCCTCAACTCATCACTCACCATCCAACGAAGTGTCCCTCCCCCAAGTCTAGTCGTTTCAGAGAATCTGAGAGAGGTGTCGGGCAGGATAGCGTGATCAAAGTCATTGATCTTGAGTGTCCCATCATTCGCCACCAGTACATTAGTCTAGATAGAAGTGTTCGTAAGAGTTTGCTTGCGCGACAAGAGCCAAACCAGTAAAAAACCCACAGCTTTGAGATCACCATGGACCTAAGGCTTCTTGTGTTAATTCCTAGCCTAGTGGAATGCTGAGATATAAGGCTCACCATGCCGATGCGATGGAGGTGGGATACTCCCATAGTTAGCTGAACGCACTGCAGAACTAGGATGAGATACTGAAAGCAGTTGGTAGATCTTAACGCACCAATGCATAGCGATCCACATCAGGGTGCTTCGAGATATAATGCTGTAAGTTTCCGTGTGCCATCCAAGGAGATACGATGCCAATCGTATCCTGAACAATGGCAACGCCCAAGAGCTCTTGCACGTTGTTATGTCGAAGCTGGGACCAGGCATATACCTCCCGGACAGCACGCTATAGTGTATAGCATATCCAGCCTGTGTTGGAAGTAAGAAAAGAATGGCATACCTTAATAGCTTTGTAGCCGTCTTTCAACAAAACCTGTGTCCGAAGGGTTTTCATCGCGACGGTAATGCCGTTGTTCAGTACCATACGCCGCACGTCGCCAAATCCTCCAGACGTAACTACTGCCGAGGAGCTTTTACAGGTGTTGATGGCCCGAGTAAGATCGGTGCAGCCATGTTTTAGAAGAAGCTCAAACATCTCCTGAGCGGACTGCCATGCTCTTGAGGTAAGCACCAATGAGAAAACTGCATAGGCGTAATGCTTACCATTTCGCTAGTGACCGTGTCATACGAAGGGGCACTCTTCGGCGCTTCCCATACACATATTGTTTGGTCGGTCGAGCCCGAGATAACCATGGTACCGTTCGGCGAGAACACCACCGACCTAACAGAATTGACATGATGCTTGATAGGTTCACCTATAGGAGCACCAGTATACGCATCCCAGAGGCAGATGGTGTCATCCCACGAGCCAGAGACGATTCGGGCACCGTCGGGCGATATCGCTACAGAGTAAATCCAGCTTTCATATCCCCGAAGCGGTTCCCCTATGAGAGCACCAGTGTGCGTGTCCCAAATGCGGATAGTTCTATCCCACGAGCCCGAAATAACACGGGTGCTATCGGGCGAGAACACCACTGAGGTGACTTGGTACGTATGTCCAACGAGCGGTCTGCCTATAAGGGCACTAGTGTGCGCGTCCCAGATGCGGACGGTCTCGTCTCGGGAGCCAGAGGCGATACGAGCACCGTCAGGCGAAAATGCCACCGAGAGGACTAAATCGGTGTGCCCCCAGAGTGGCTCGCCTACAGAATCACCGGTCCGCGCATCCCAAATGCGGACACTCTTGTCCCGCGAGCTAGAGACAACGAGGTCGCTGTTGGGTGATAAAACCACCGAGTATACTAAGTCGGTATGCCCTCTGAACGGCTTGCCTATTGGAGCACCAGTATTTCCATCCCAGACGCGGATAGTGTTGTCCAAAGAGCCGGAGATTATACAGGAATCGTCATGTGACCAGACTACAGACATAACGCAGTCGGTGTGACCCTTCAGAGGTCTTAGAACGAGACTTCCTGAATGCAAATTCCAAACACGGACGTGGCCGTCCTCAGAGCCAGAGACAACTCGCATCCCATCGTGTGATACTGCGATCGAATTGACTTCGCTGTCCACGTACCACTGTATCAAAGGTGCTACGCTCTTCGCAGTCATGGCCAAGCGTTAGAGCTGTTTCGGGTGTCGCACCAATAGGAGGCCAGCAAGGGCAAAATTATGGCTGAAAGGGGAGCGAGAGTTGATTCGAATACCCCAACTATAGGAACTGGAGAGTTAGGTGAATAGCTGACACAAGGGCACGGGGATGATGGTGGTCAGCTGGACACGCAGCAAAGTTGCACCGCCACAGATAAGAAGGATACCGTATCAGGCTGCGCTGCCACAGATAAGAACTCGGCACGTTACGATGACATGGTGTGTCACATTCATGACAACCACCATAGGTCTCGTCTTCGCCTCGCGTCCTTACAACACTCTCCAGCTAGCCCTAGAGGCACCACGTCCCTCCTTGTTGTTATTTGTTTCATACTTCACCCACTTTCCCCTTGTTATGGGATTACACCCCCATCAGGTTCCTTCTGTCGGACCCACATATACCCCAAACTCGACGTCGACTTACTCTGCCTTACTGTTCAGTCCAGCACCCTGCTCCTTTCATCTGTCTTCACCTCTATTTCCTCGGAGAAACCAAAACGATGTCCCCAGCCGACTCAATAGCAATGACCTTTTTCATCTCGAAACAAACGAATATTTATACATATGCGCTTCAAACGGTGTCGGGTTTAGCGAGAAACGACAGTATCAAAGTGCGAAGTGGGAGCGAGAAATTTATTATGTAGTATGTTGAAAACAAAATGAAGGGCTCTCGTCCAATTTGGTTTCTAGGCAAGCCGGGAAATGTGAGATTTTCTTGAAGATTACCCGCGTCAACGACGGGCCTGTAATGCGAACCCGTCCTAAGTAAATTACCCTTATTACTTCCTCTGCACTGCAAGGTACACAAGACACTTGTAAGCGGATTATAGAAATTGAGCGTTATGAAGGCACACACGCTCAAATTACAAACAGGCGTAAAATATACATAAAACAAAGGTTCCGAGCACCAACCAACCGATCGAATCTCGACGAGCGCTCAAGCACGCATACAGTCCAGGCCCCCGAGAAGTTGACGCGTTTAAGACTCATCCGAGATTTGATAACGAAGTGAAAGTGTCATGCTCGTCACGCGAGTACTCCCATGTGATATTATCAATTTACTATTGTGCTAGAGGGCCTATATCTCCCTGTCATATCCAGGCACTAGAACTGCATCGGACGCTCAAATGGCGGTGAAACTGCGAAAATGACGAAATATAATAAATTTATCAACAAGAGACGCCCAGCTTGAAGAAGCTAAAGCGTCGCGTGGTTGACAGATACAAGGGCGAGGGATATTGGCTACGTTACCATTTCATAGAGATCAATTACACCATAACCACCCCAGAGCGTCTCTTGATCTCACAACAAACACTATTCGCTCTATTCTTGGACTAGTTTCTAACCTAACTATTTCATCTCTCCCATCCACCTCTCTTTCCTCGGAGAAACTAAAACGATGTCCTCGGTCAACTCAATGGAGATAACCTTTTTCACGCCGAAACAAATGAACAACTATACATTCGCACTCATATCATTTATTACACTCGCTCCAATATGCTTGACCCTAAAGTACTTACGTCGGCCGCCGCGCGGATGATTCGCTAGGCTATGCGCGCGTATACAGCGGAGTCTGAGCTAACGAGCGCGCGCATCATTATATTATATATAAGTGCATCAACGGCCTCCGCGGCGTAGCGCCTCCACTATACACAACGGAAAGTTCAGCTTACAGTATACACGCACATCGGTCCGTCCCATATAATAAAATTATAAAGAAAGTTCGATGCGGGATCTGCCGAGCCCCTTTCTGTCACTCCGTATAAGATACCGGTAGATCCCTATTCACTAGGCACCAAGAGAGCGATAGCAGAGAGATCGCCCGAATAGGAACTGCTAGCAAGGCTAGACCTAGACCGCTAGACCCCAACGCCACCACCCCGCTTTCATCTCCCCCTCTCCCCAATCCCCCGTGGACCTACGCCCCGTTCATAATAGCTCCCGACGCAACCGAAATAAAGAAATAATTTGCATTATCAAGCCTGATCGTCAAGTTACCATCTCCTGATTCAGGGTCGGATTTGGTGGCTTGTATGATTTATTGGTTATTTTCCGAACGTTCGTTGTGGAGAAGAAGCGTGATTGCCATGTGGGAAGTCAGGGTCGATCGAGATTGACGTGTGAGAACGAGGGTGAGGGACGGCGACGGTTCGATTCCCCCAAGTGGAGAACTAACCCGTCTTGTTATTCGGTATACTATACTTTCCTAATGGAAGAGTAGACTCCTTGTTGTCCGAGATAGTCGGATATGTAAGTCCTCTGCACGGGGTGAACGAGGAAAGGCTTATTGGAAGAAAACGATGGGTCGTTCGCATGAGCAAGTCATTTTATGTAATTCATTATTATGAGGAACGTACAGAATGAAGAAATACAACGTGCGTATATAGCAGTACGTGAGTATGACCGACCGAGAACACAAACAAACAACCGAGACGAGACGAAATCAACAGCTAAATCGAAAGACGAACGCATTATCGTATACACCTAAGGCCAATCCTCGAATCCACCGAAACCAAGCCAGCTCACGAATCCGCCCAAACCCATCCACCCGAAAGTAAAAAAAAATTATAACTTGAAACACGAGACCATCGTATACTTCCACACCGTCTGCACCCTCGGATCCGACAACTCCTTCATCGCGCCCTCCAAAATCTCCTTCACCTCGTCCTTGCTCAGGTTATGCGCCAACAACAGCGGTACGCAGCTGACCCACGTCTCGCGCCAGACTTCCTGCGCCATCGCTCCTACGGTTCGCATAATCGGATCGGGGTGCCACGCGCCATTCGGAATGTGTGCTTCCTGTTTAACAATGCTGTGGAACCCCCGTTTGGGCGCTAGACCGGGTATTTGGGGTGGTTGACCGGACGGAGGCGTGATAGGGGATGTTCCCAAACTAGCGTCTACCCGCCCTGCTCGGCTCCAGATGATAGATTCGGGCTCCAGCCACCGCTCGATGCTTGGGATCGCATCCAACATCACACCCTGCGCGCCCACCGCCTGCCTGATGATTTCTAGCCCGCGTGTGGTTTGGGGAGCGGAAGCGCGGGCGGGGACGTTGGTGTCCCAGGCTTCGTAAGCGTCTTGGCCGAGTTCCCCGATGAGGAGGAGTCCGCCTGGCTTGAGAACGCGGTGGAATTCGCGGAGGAGCATGTCGTAGTTCTTGACCTGCCGAGGATAGGGGATAAATTAGCCTAGACGGTGGGAGAGGAGAGGGGAGGCTTACGGAGTTAAGACAGTCTCGAGCGTGGATAATGTCAAACGATTCGTCCGGCTCGGCCAGCCCAGCGTACAAATCGTAGACCTCGAACGTCACGTTCGGCAGCGGAAGGTGTGGGACCATCGGTACGACATCCAAGCTGATGAACTGTGCGTGGGGAAATTCCTCCGCGACCTCTTGTATCCTACCACATCGAATATAGGGATGAATAAGAGGGGGACGGTGGTAGGAGGGAGAGAGGGGGACGTACCACGATCCTTCCTGAGTGCGGATATCTAGCACGCGGGGACTTGGCATGTTGTCCATAACTGCCCGAAACGGGCCGAAATAATTCGAGCCGATAAGAAGCTTGAGATACCGATGCTGGTTTGACAGCCTCTCGTGTTCCGGCTCGTCGATCGGCAACACCACCGGGAGGTTGTCGTCCAGCGGGAACACTCGCCCAAACCGCTCCTGATAAAAATCTGTAAAATAAAGGCAAAAAAATAAGGATGAGTGATGAGCGGGGACAGGGGGTGGCGTAACAGATACCTACCAGAGACTTCGGAGGAGG
>JANWGL010000034.1:0-13720 GCA_025200755.1 Ceratobasidium sp. C01
ACATCACTTCAGTTTACTAGTTCCCCTTTCACTGCTTAGCATCGCTAAGATAGCCTTGAGTGACGAGACGTTCTCGTATAATCCTCAATAAATACCCTGAGTGTTTTATAGCTCCTATGTTAAGAGGAGAAGTCTCGAGTACAGGAACGAGGCTATTGCCACGGAGGGCTGATACCTTTCGGTACAAGCGCTGCAGCGACGGGATGAGACTGTCGATATTAATCAAGCCTGAGGACTTTTGCTGCTGGTCAGATTGCAAACTGGTGGGACTGAGGATATGTAGCGTATTCGATAGGCAGCCTTTTCCTAAAATATCAAAGGTAAAAATAAAAGCAGGATGGGATTCGGCAGCATTGAAACAGCAACAGAAGAAAGATTACACAGACATATCAATACAGAATTTCTAGGAACGATATTTCGAACATTCTAAACGTAGTTTTGCCCTCTACTGTCCGATGTGAATATACGGTGCCCACTTTTCAAACGCATCTACCCCCACTTTCGCTCGTAAACACGCAGTCGCCTTGTGCACTGCAACCGCTGCCCTTCGAGAGTCCGGCGCGCCTCCCTCGAACAGGTGTTCATACACTTTCTCTGCGATCAGCGGCGCATCGTTGTCCCCAATCGACCACATTGTCGCGATCACCGATTTGTAACCCGCCATCAGCATTCCCGCTGCCAGGTGCACAGCCTCGTCTGACAATGCCTCATCCCCAGTGGCTGTTTGACACGCTGACAAAAACGCCAGATCGGCATGCTTCAGCTGCTTTTGAGTGATGGTCGCTAAATCGAGCTCCCCACCGTGGAGATAGAATGCGCTCTGAAGCGGATTGGTGGGTTTCTGCGAGGCATGGCAAGCGAGGTGAACCCAACTGTGTTCCTCCATTCCGCTCAGCACAGCAGCAGGTGTCGCAAGCGATCCGTCCAGTTGCTGAACAATGTTCCCCTGAGCCTTCTCTTGGATTCGGGCGAGCTCAGCAACAGTACCAGGGAGGCGTGACATGCCAGGGGTGGACTCTTGACCAACGGCAAGTATACCTGAAAAATCGCCCTGCTCCATGTGCGGGGTCAACAGTGCGCTGCTGGTCGGAGTATAGGACGAGATAACATAGTCGTATATCATAGTTCCCGTATGATAGTTGCCAGCAGCGTGAAGAGGAAGAAAGGAGAGCGGACCAGTGGTACACCAGGTGATATGAGGCAAGTCGCCTATCGGCCGGGATTCCTAGATCCGGAACTCGATTAGAAGAATGGGAGAGATGATCAGTCACTGAGACACGTACCAGGTATCCGAGTTTGTCAAGAACAGGCTGTACCACATCCTGCCATAATAAACCAAGCACTTTCCTGAATCGATGTTTGGGATTACTCTTGTAACGTTCCATACCACGGTCGGATAAGCTTCGAGCGCGAACAAAATCCCGGAGTTGAACACGGCAGCTTGCTGCTTGACCAGAAGTGAATCGAAGAGGTATATGCGAGATCTCAGTTATTCCGGGCTGTATGACTAGAGCATCACATTGTGACTCGTGGACATTGATCACCATGATCGGGCCAGACCGAGCAGAGCACATGAGCGTCGATGCCTTCTGAGGGCAGA
Organism: Ceratobasidium sp. C01; assembly: GCA_025200755.1. NCBI lineage: Eukaryota > Fungi > Basidiomycota > Agaricomycetes > Cantharellales > Ceratobasidiaceae > Ceratobasidium > Ceratobasidium sp. C01. Next base: position 1,601 of record JANWGL010000034.1, read on the forward strand.
GAAACGCCTCGAATCCAGGCAGAGACCGCGCTTGATTGAGCAGTCGCTCATATTGTGTTGCTAAACGGCGGTGCTGCTGAGCGGCCTGCTCCAGAGATCTGTCGTCCGAGGGCTTAGTGTGTGACTGCTTGGGGGAGCTGGCGTGGTCGAGAGCACGCGCAACTTGTTGTAGCTGTGCAGCGAGCTCTGGTTGAACCGCAGAAAGCTCGTCATACGGGCTACGAAGCTGAAGGACTTGCTTCCAGACAATAGACCTACTCTGCTCCAGCCATTCAAGGGCAAGTGCATAGTCCTTGGTTTGGATCGCTGCTGCTGCCGCCTCAGTGCTCACATGCCCCAGGTCTACTAGGAGTCTATAACGGTTCTCGGCGGGGGTCCCTAGCCACAGAAGCTGCGGTATAATCTTCATGACCTGGTTGTATGCGAGAATTGACATGGGCGTATGATGGCAGATTCGGGCCCAGCAAAGCGCCCCCCGAAGCCTAACTTCTGGGTTCCCGACGGGCGATTCAGCAGCACTTTGAAAGCAAGAAATGGAGGTGTGAAGAAGCTGTGTAATATCTGAAGGTCTAGGCGAATTATTGAGGAGATGGTCGAGGTTGTGCACAGGAATATGTGAATTCAAACGATCAGGGGCTAGATCGGAATGCCCGGAGGCGTTGAGCTGATTGGGCTTTAAGGGATCCGCAAGTTGGGCTAGTTGTTGGAGCCGAGTATACATGGATTCTCCAAGGCTGTTCAGCCACCTAGGCAAGTCTGGATGACCCTCAGGTGTGAGCTGCACCGCTTGACTGTCGTACTCAATAGCTTTATCAAGGTCTGCGAGATCGCCAAGTCGTCGGAATCGAGCATGCATAGACTCTCCAAGGCTGTTTAGCCACCTTGGCAAGTCTGGATGGCCTTCGGATGTGAGCTGTGCCGCTTGAATGTCGTACTCGATGGCTTTGTCAAGGTCTGCAAGGTCGCCCAATCTCTCAAATCTAGTATATAGACACGCCCCAAGGCTATTCAGCCACCTAGGCAAGTCTGTATGGCCCTCGGGTGCGAGCTGAATCGTTTTAACTGTGCAATGAATCGCGTTATCAAGGTCTGTGAGATCGCCGAGTCGCTGATATCGAGCATGCAGAGGCCCTCCAAGAGTATGCAGCCACCGGGGCAAGTTTGGATGACCCGCAGGTGTCAGCTGAACCGCCTGGTTCTCGTGTTGAATCGCTTTATCAAGGTCTGCGAGATCGCCCAATCGCTGGAATCGAGTATACAGAGACCCTCCAAGGCTGTTCAGCCACTGAGGCAAGTCTGGATGGTCCTCGGGCGTGAGCTGTGCAGCTTGACTTTCGTACTCGATTGCTTTGTCGAGGTCTGCGAGATCGCCCAATCGATGGAATCGAGCATACAGAGACGCTCCAAGGTTGTTCATCGACCTAGGCAAGTCTGGATGGTGTGAGCTGAACCGCTTTGCTCTTGTACTGGATCGCTTGAATAAGATCTACAATATCGCCCAACCGATGGAATCGAGCATAAAGGGACCCTCCAAGATTGTTCAACCACGTGGGCAAGCGTGGATGACCCTCGGGTGTGAGCTGAACTGCTTGGACAGTGTACTGGATCGCATTATCGAGGTCTACAAGATAGCCCAAACGCTGGAATCGAGCATTGGTAGATACTGCCAGGCTGTTCAGCCAGGTAGGCAAGTCTGGATGACCTTCAGGTGTGAGCTGAGTCGTTTTGCTCTCGTACTCAATTGCCTTATCAAGGTCTGCGAGATCGCCTAATCGCTGGAATCGAGCATATAGAGACCCCCCAAGGCTGTTCAACCAGCTAGGTAAGTCTGGATGGCCCTCGGGTGTGAGCTGCACCGCTTGGCTTTCGTGCTCGATTGCTTTATCAAGGTCTGTGAGATCGCCCAACCGCTGGAATCGAGTAAATATAGACCCCCCCAGGCCGTTCAGCCACCTGGGCAAGTCTGGATGGCCCTGGGGCGTAAGCTGCACCGCTTGGCTGTCATACTCGATTGCTTTATCAAGGTCTGCGAGATCACCAAGTCGCTTGAATCGAGCATTCGTAGAGACTCCAAGGCTGTACAGCCAACTAGGTGGGTCCGGATGACCTATCGGTGTAAGCTGAGTCGCTTCGCTCTCGTATTCGATTCCGCTATTGAGGTCTGTGAGATCGCCCAATCGCTGGAATCGAGCAAACAGAGACCCTCCAAGGCCGTTCAGCCTCCAAGGCAAGTCTGGATGGCCTTTGGGTGTGAGCTGAGCCGCTTGGCTCAGGCATTCAATAGCTTTATCAAGGTCTGCGGGTGTGCCCAATCGCTGGAACCGAGCACGTCTAATCACTCCAAGGCTGTTTAGCCGCCCAGGCAAGGATGGATCGCCCTCAGGTGTCAGCTTAACAGCCTGGCTCCCGTACCCAGTCGCTTTGTCAAGGTCCGCAAGGTCGTCCAATCGCTGGAATCGAGCATACAATGAGGCTCCAAGACTGTTCAACCACCTTGGCACGTCTGGATGGCCTTCGGGTGTGAGCTGCACCGCTTGGCTTTCGTGCTCGATCGCTTTATTAAGGTTCGCGAGATCGCCCAACCGCTGGAATCGAGTAAACAAAGACCCCCCCAGGCCGTTCAGCCACCTTGGCAAGTCTGGATGGCCCTCGGGTGTGAGCTGCACTGCTTGGCTTTCGTGCTCGATAGCTTTATCAAGGTCTGCGAGATCGCCCAATTGCTGGAACCGAGCAAACAAAGAACTCCCCAGGCCGTTCAGCCACCCAGGCAAGTCTAGATGTCCTTTGGGTGTGAGCTGAACCGCTTGGGCAGTGCACTGGATTGCTTTATCGAGGTCTGCGAAATCGCCCAATCGATGGAATCGAGTATGCAGAGACGCTCCAAGGCTGTTCAGCCGGCTAGGAAAGTCTGGATTACCCTCGGGTGTGAGCTGAACTGCTTGGCTTTCGTACTCGATCGCCAAATCGAGGTCTACGAGATCGCCAAATCTCTGGAATCTAGCACAAAGAGACCCTCCAAGGCTGTTCAGCCACCGAGGCAAGAGTGCATGGCACTCGGGCGTGAGCTGAACTGCTTGGCTGTCGTACCGGATCGCTTTATCAAGGTCTGCGAGGTCACCCAATTGATGGAATCGAGTATGTAGAGACCCTCCAAGGCTATTCAGCCAGCTAGGCAAGTCTGGATGGCCCTCGGGTGTGAGCTGAACCGCTTTGCTCCCATACTCGATCGCCCTATCAAGGTCTGCGAGATCGCCCAATCGCCGGAATCGAGTATGCAGAGAAGCTCCAAGGCTGTCCAGCCAGCTAGGCAAGTCTGGATGACCCTCGGGTGTGAGCTGAGCAGCTTGGCTTTCGTACTCGATCGCCTTATCGAGATCTATGAGATCGCCTAATCGCTTGAATCTAGCGCGTAGAGACATCCCAAGGCTGTTCAGCCACCGAGGCAAGAGTGGATGGTCCTCGGGCGTGAGCTGTACCGCTTGTCTGTCGTACTCGATCACTTTATCAAGGTCTGCGAGGTCGGCAATTCGCTGGTATCGAGCATACAGAGACGCTCCAAGGCTGCTCAGCCACATAGGTAAGTCTGGATGGCCCTCGGGCGTGAGCTGAAGCGCATGGCTCTTGTACTGGATTGCTTTATCAAGGTCTGCGAGGTCGCCTAATCGCTGGAATCGAGCATTTATACACACTCCAAGACTGTTCAGCCACCTGGGCAAGTGTGGGTGGTCCTCGGGTGTGAGCTTAACCGCCTGGTTGCCGTATTCGATTGCTTTTTCAAGGTCTGCGAGATCGCCCAATCGCTGGAATCGAGCATATAGTGACCCCCCAAGGCTATTTAGCCACCTAGGCAAGTCTGGGTGATCTCCGGGTGTGAGCTGAACCGCTCGGACAGCGTACTCAATCGCTTTACCCAGGTCTGCGAGATCGCCCAATTGCAGGAATCGAAAATGTATAGACACTGCAAGGCTGTTCAACCTGTCAGCCAGGTCTAAATGGCCTGCGGGAGTGAGTGCAACCGCTTGACTGTGGTATTCGATTGACCTATCGAGGTTTGACCGTCCTCCTAGTATCGCATAACTCGTTGCCATTGACCTTCCTAGATCCATCAGTCGTCTCGGTAGGTCCGGGTACTGCCACGGTGCGAGCTCAAGTGCCCTGTTCCAACAGCTAATTGCCTTCTCAATGTCGTCAAGGTTTCCCATGAGCTGAAATCTTCCGTTAAGTATATCCCCGAGTCGGTTGAGCATTTCGGGCAAGTCCCGATCCCCTCCTATCACTCGTACTACCGCCTCCCTCAGGTACTCGGCAGCGTAGTTGAGATCAACGATGTTGCCTGTTCTTTCGAATTTATACCAGTGAACCAATGCCGTGGCATACAGCTCCTGGCTTCTATGCGTTGTTGGGTTTGGTGTGTCCTACTGCCAATATTAGAACGCACTTCGTCACAGTATTTCCGGTGCTCGGCGTACCATGCTCGTTCGTCAACGCTTGACTCTGCAATACACTCATTAGTTCCAGAAGCATTTCATGGCATACACCTCAACTTACTTTACAGTATCCTTGATCGGGGGCTCGACGTGTCGGGTTTGTTGTTGATCGTGTTGGCTCTCTACTAGATGGGGGTGTATTGGTGGGATTTCAATAATGCATCTGCTTTTATTCTCGCGCCATCCCAACGAATGCGGAAAACACGCCTCGTCTGGTTGCCAATCAGACGTACTCCGGTGCTGTGTTTACAAGGCGCGTATCACCGGCGACAGCCGGCACTGCTATGCGTAAGCTGCTCATTCTGCCAGAAATGGTGAATAGTGCAGCCATCGATATAGCCTAACTGCGATTGCGGAGCACATCCCTGCTCATCCAGCCGCTACAAGAACACCGGTCTCAATCATTGCAAATTTATGGGTGTGTATGCACGTCGTATTGCACTCATGGACCCCGGTCACTGAGGGGCTCATACAACTTGGGCTATATGGTTGGCGCAACGAGGTCACCTGCCTTCAGTGAAATACCATAATGTTCATTGTATTAGCTCAAATGCTAGCATGGGGTGCATCCCAATCATCTATAAATTTTCAGTTACATAGGGCGAATCTAACCTAAGTTGCCAATTCGTTGAAACGGTGTTATTTTACGCACCTGAACTAGATCCCGGGTGCGCTCATCTTTGCTCCCAAGAATATTCCCTTATTGTTGGAAAATACCGATGGCTGGGGTGCTTTGCAACCCTCCTGGTGGGCCTAGCAAGCATGGGAAAGCCAAGGCATAAACAGGCAGTATGTGTATGATCTGAATCACTCGTCATTTGGCCAATTGCGTTATAACCCTTTCATCCATCAGAAAAGAGGCTGAGCTATCAAAAATAACACAGGCGATCGATACGTTCATATATATATCAATATTATCACACCTTTTGCGTGTCCTACATTCTACGGTATCACTCTCCCAATAGAATGTAATCTACATGCTAAAATGACTGTGTGCGTTGTGCCTCGAGCTACTCAGCGAGAGCTCGACCTTGTGGTTTATCCACCCTTTCATCTTGTGTAGCAATAAGCTTCTACAGCCGCCAATCCGATTCAACGGGCTAACGGTTACGGCAATCGACGAAGCGTCTGACAGCCGATACTCCTCACTTTTTCAGATCGCTTAACTGAAAACGCCAAACACATGTAGTAGCGCAACAAAGAGGAAAAATCCGCTCGGCCTGCCCGTTAAACCAAAGATCGAACAGTGATGCGTCAGCCTGAATCAGAGTAGAGAGGGTGAGGGGCGAGACGCACAAGGTAGGTGCTCCACCCCAGAGTCGTATCCCCCACGCAAATTCCCTCTCGAGCAAGAATTCTATCTACCGAAACACAAACTCCATGAGTTTCGCGCACCGTGATTCGGGATTTCACTGGTGGAGACGTACCTTTGGAGAGGAGACCATACGAAACTCCTTGGATGCGCGTCTTCCCCCCGCTATGTACCAGTCCCCGGCACCGTTCGGCGAGTATTAAGCTCTGAGGTTCCGTTCTCGTACCGCGTCTCGGCGTTAGAATGGGGGGAGGACTAGAGCAATATGTGGATGGGGAATGGGAATGGTGGTGGATTGAGCAAACGATCGTGTTGGCAAGGAGGTACGGGCAGCGGCTGGGTGGGAGCCTTAGTGGGAGCGGAAGTCGCAGGATCTCTCCGTTGGACCATAGTATCAGGTTCGTCGTTCAAGTTTTGTGGGGGTTGGTTGATTGATTGGGTAGTATTAGCGTCGTTTGCTGAGTAGATGGAGTGGGGATGGAGTGGGAGGTCTGGAGTTGGTTGTTGGTAAGGTTATGTTGATCACGAGGCCAGCAGGGGAAAGGGAATACCAAGAGGGAGGGGCGGATGCTTTACAGGAGTGTTCGCGCATGAGTCGCTCCGCTACGCCGAATTCCAATTTTGCGGCGCAAAGAACCTAGGCGTCGCTCTCCAGCTTGAAAACTAGTACGGGTACATGTAGACCGGATAGCAAAGTCCCAGGCGTGGAGTCGACGTCGCGTCGAGGCAACGAACTAAGCGGGGATTATGACTAACTAGGGAATAGTATCACGGTTATGATGCAAGCAAATTTGTTGTTCCTGAATCGTGGCAAGTGAGTGATCATAAGTTGAGTTGTGAAAGCAAGGTTCGCCGGTTCAGCAGGTTCGACGTCAGAGTGTACAAGCGCGACACGACCAAGAAGCCAAGTCAGTCTAGAGCTCGGTCCATGATGATTGCTAGAGGCTACGACCAAATAAAATGGGTAGTCCAACGTTGGTCGGTAAAATTCCAAGATTTATAACGAGAACGCAAGGAGATTGTGCCATCGGGTAGCTGATAGAAGGAGTTGGAGGTGGAGGTGGAGGTTTGGACTGCTCACTAATCCATGCTGACCAAGCAGCACGTCATATTCCTCTTGTCTCCTCCCGCACACAAGTCCGATAAGAGCCCTCCGACGCAATGCACAAGGCAAGACTTCCCTATCTGGACTCGTTACAGCATATTGTCGCGTTCTGTGGCTGGGCTGAATAAATATCTGCTATGGCAATCGATCGCCCCAACTTCTATCGTCTGCGTCTTACTCACCTCCTCCTGCTCGCATTTCCACTCCTGCTCGCCATCGGCATTAATCATTTCATATCCTCGACCTCCACCGCTAACTCTGCGAGTATAAATCCCCCTGGAATGGCCTCTCGGCTCCTCCAGTTTTTCCGGTTCTCGCCCACTACGAATTCGATGGGATCTGTCAAGAAAGACGCGCCTTTGTTCAAGAATGTGCCTGCTCCGGGTGTGGAAGAATATTACCCACTGAACGAGCCCGAGATTGGGAGTCTCTATTCGAAGGTGCGTTTCGTTTGCTTCGATTTTGGACGAGCGCTGGGCTTTGGGCTGATTGGGGAGGCTCTCGTTTAGGACGAGTATCCTCAGAACAAGGCAGTCCCGAAGCTGTTCCAGCCGATTACCCTTCGGGATGTCACATTCAAGAATAGGATCGGGGTCGTAAGTAGCATCTGGGATAGGCGTTATGAAGAGCTAATCATTGGTGTAGTCTCCGATGTGCCAGTATTCGGCCGTGGGCGGACATATGACGGACTGGCATCTCGTTCACCTCGGTGTACGTCCCCTCTCTCTTCTTATTTATCCCCATTCTAACAATCCGAAACTATTATAGGGCTACGCAACTCGCGGTGCCGGCTCTATCATGTTCGAAGCGACCGCTGTCACTCCCGAAGGTCGAATCACGCCCGAGTGTACCGGCATCTGGTCCGACTCTCATATCGAACCCATGCGCCGTATTGTTGAATTCTTACACGGGCAAGGTACCAAAGCCGGGATCCAGCTCGCGCACGCCGGACGAAAGGCAAGCACGCTTGCGCCGTGGGTCCAGAATAGGAGGACCAAAGAGGGTGGAGAAGGCTCTGAGAGCTTCGTTGCAAGGAAGGAGGAGAATGGGTGGCCAGATAATGGTGAGTTTTTTTATAGATGCCTTGTGATTTCGTTTGGGTTCTGATTGGAGTTATGCCAGTTATCGGGCCGAGCGAGATTCCGTTTTCGGATACATATCCTAAACCCCGCGCGATGACGATCGAGGATATCAACGCGCTCGAGAAGGCGTACGTCGACGCGATCGAACGATGCGAGAAGATCGGATGTGCGCCCCTGTTTCACTCCCTGTCCACTTGCACACACTAACTTAGACGCCTAATAGTCGACTTTATCGAAATCCACGCTGCCCACGGCTACCTGCTGCACTCCTTCTACTCCCCCCTCTCCAACAACCGCACAGACCAATACGGCGGCTCACTCGACAACAGACTCCGCCTCCCCATCCAAATCGCACGCGCAGCTCGATCCGCATGGACCGCATCCAAACCGCTCCTCGTGCGTATCTCAGCGTCGGATTGGGCGGAAGGACCGGAGAAGGACGAGGAGAGCGGGGAGTGGAGGTATTGGGGTGTTGAGCAGAGCGTGGAGCTTTCGAGGAGGTTGAAGGAGGTTGGTGTGGATCTGGTTGATGTTAGTTCGGGTGGGGTTTGGGAGAAGCAGAGGATTCCGATCGTACCGGGGTATCAGGTAAGTTATCGTGCACGCTTAAATTGAGGGTTGGAGCTAAATTGGATGGGGGTGTAGGTGCCGTTTGCGGAGAGGATCAAGAAAGAGGTACCGGACGTTGCAATTGGGAGCGTGGGGTTGATCACGTCTTCTCGGCAGGCTGAAAAAATCCTACAGGTTCGTCTTCCTCCTCCCCTCTCTCATTCTCATATCGTACTTACTCGGGTGATGTTGCGTAGGACGGCCAAGCGGACGTTATCTTCCTCGCTCGTGAGCTCCTGCGACACGCTGATTTCCCGATGTACACCGCACAGGAATTAGGTGTAGCGCTTAAGCCTGCGAATCAGTATGAGAGGGGATGGGGAAGGATGTTGACGGCGAAGGCTTAATTGGTTTAGGAACTAGGTGTTAATGTTGAAGATTTCGTGTAATAGAGTTTTTTGGATTACGAATGCGCGCGATTAAGAGCGAAATAATCCACCGAGTTCGCGCGAATGGATTCATTGTCACGGACCACGGGAAATGCCAGCATGTGGATGACGGATTTCCCGGCCGGGAACGACGTTACGAGCTATTTAGGCGCCGAGTAGATGTCGATCCTACTGCCTTTTCGAGAAATTTGACACAGCCACATTGGTGAACTAAACCTGCGATGCCGTCCATAAATGCAAAAGACACGATCTGAAGCGGGGGGGGGGAGGTAGATCATGGAATCCTAACCTACAAGAAGGTAAGCTTGATGCAGTGTTGCTCACTTGTAAGACGCTCCGCCTCTCAGACTCTAAGCTTGATGTAGGACGAGCATACATCATGGACGTGCTCAGCATGGTCTGCCAGTCTTTTCTCTACTGTACTTCACCAAGTAAACAAGGAGGATCCTCGTTCCGCAGTCTGCCGCAACACCGTTTTCGCGAACCGAGTGCCAAACTGTACACCCCCGCAACATCGCTGCTCTTCATGAACCGATAGCCCAAGAACAGATGAGAACGACGGGCGTGTTATATACTACAAAGCGTATCAAGCGGGGACTGAGCTCCCGCCGAGGTCCAAACCGACACGTAGCCGGCGTGAAGAGATCGTCAGGATGACGTAGGACGCTGTCAAATGTCTAGTGAGCGGGGGCCCTGAGCAGCTCTCTTGGTAAGCTTATTTAAAGTTCGGCGATGCGAAGTACGTCAAGCGAGCGCATACCTAGTGTCTACCGAACCAAATCATTACCCATGAGAAAGCGAGACTGCCACTTCGCATCACAGCCAGATTCCCTTAACACGATGTTTTGCTATCTCGGTAGAGACCTACATAGCAGTATTCCCCGTTTGTCGTGTTGTACACTTGAAAGAACCACAGGAGCGAAAGAGAAAGGGGAGAGAGAATAGAGGAGAGTGAACGCGGAACGATGGCACTACACCGTACTGTACAGTGACACGAACCCGCACGTGAGACGCTTCTCCAAGCCGATTTCCAGTTTCTAAAGGGTAATTGAGCCATACGACTCACCAGCATTTTAGCAGAGACATCAAATATATTACACAGATCTGTTGCTACAAGAGCTCTGCAGATAACGTTTCGATTATCCTGAATACACTCTTCCACTCTACTGCCCAATATGAATATACGGTGCCCACTTCTCAAACGCATCTATCCCCACTTTAGCCCGCAAGCACGCCGTCGCCTTGTGCACTGAAACCGCTGCCCTCCGAGAGTCCGGTGTGCCTCCCTCGAGCAAATGTTCATACACTTTCTCCGCGATCAATGGCGCGTCATTGTCCCCAATCGACCACATCGTTGCGATCACCGACTTGTACCCTGCCATCAGCATCCCGGCTGCTAGGTGAACGGCTTCGTCCGACAGGCTCTCATTCCCAGTTGCTGTCTGGCATGCTGATAAGAACGCGAGGTCGGCATGCTTCAGCTGCTTTCGGGTAATGGTTGCCAAATCGAGCTCTCCACCATGCAGATAGAACGCGCTATGCAGTGGTTTGGTGGGGTTCTGGGAAGCATGACAGGCGAGATGAACCCAGCTGTGCTCCTCCATCCCGGCGAGCACTGCGTCAGGTGTCGCAAGCGATCCGTCCAGTCGCTGAACCGGGTGCCCCTGAGCCTTGTCTTGGATTCGAGTGAGCTCGGTGACGGTACCAGGGAGAGAGGACATGCCAGGGGTGGACTCTTGCCCAACAGTGAGGATGCCTGAAAACTCGCCCTGCTCAAAGTCCGGCAGCAGTGCGCTGAGGGTCGGAGTGTAGGATGAAATGACATAGTCAAATATCATGGTACCCGCGTAATAGTCTCCAGCAGCGTGAAGGGGAAGAAACGAGAGCGGACCGGTGGTACACCAGGTGATGTGTGGCAAGTCGTCTGTCGGCCGGGATTTCTAAATTCGAAGTTCAATCAGACGAATGGGAGAAAGGACAAGCCGCCGTGGCACGTACCAGAAGGTCTAGAGCGTCAAGAATTGGCTTAACCACATCCGCCCATAGTAGGCCAAGCACTGTCCTAAATCTATGTTTGGGGTTGCTTTTGTATCGCTCCATACCACGGTCATAAAGGCTACGAGAGCGAACAAAATCGCGCAGTTGAACACGACAGCTTGCTGCTTGATCCGAAGTAAATCGAAGAGGTATATGAGATATCTCACTCGTGCCGGGCTGTATGATTAGGGCGTGGCATTCCGACTTGTGGACATTTATCAGCACGACGGGGCCAGACCGAGCACAGCGAATGAGGTTCGAAGCCTTCTGAGGGAGTAGAAACAAGTCAAATCCAGGCAGACATCTCACGCGGTCCAGTAATTTCTCGTATTGCGTCGCTAAGCGGCGGTGCTGCCGTGCGGCCTGTTCCAGAGCGCTCTCGTCCGAGAGGCCGGCGCGAGGAGGCTTGGGGGAGCTGGCATGGTCGAGATCATGCGCAACTTGTTTCAGCTCTGCGGCGAGTTCCGGTTCAACCATAGAAAGGTCATCGTAGGGGGTCCGAAGCTGGAGCATCTGCTTCCAGACGATCGATCTACCCTGTTCCAACCATTCAAGCGCAAGCGCATAGTCCGTGGTTTGGATCGCCGCTGCCGCCGCCTCATTGCTCAAATCGCCTACCTTAAACAAGAGCCTATACCGATTTTCAACGGGGGTGCCTAGCCACAAAACCTGGGGGATGATTTTCATGGCCTGGGTGTACGCGGGAATCGACATGGGAGGATGATGGCAGATTCTTGCCCAATAAAGCGCGGCTTGAAGCCTATCTTCTGGATTCCCGGCCGGGGCTTCGGCGGCTCTCTGGAGGCAATCGATGGCACGGTGGAGACCCTGTGGGAGGTCTAGAAGATTGGGCGAAAGGTCACGAAGACGGTCCTGAGTATGTTGGAGGGTAAGTGAGCGCAAATGATCGAAGGTTATAGCTGGCGGCACTGAGGGGTTAGGCTCAGTGGGGTTGGTGCGCGCTGCAAGGGCCACCTCTCGCTGGAATCGAGCATACAAAGACACTCCAAGGCTGTGCAGCCGCCTAGGCATGTCTGGATGGCCCTCGGGAATGAGCTGAACTGCTCGTGTCTCGTACTCAATCGCTCTATCAAGGTCT
>JANWGL010000040.1:0-24322 GCA_025200755.1 Ceratobasidium sp. C01
TTTGAATACGTGGTGGACAGTGCGCCAAGGGCCGCGATGTGGGATTTGACGAATGTAGCCTCCTCCATTGTGGTCGATTGAAAGGGTTTAGATTGGGTCACGCTCCTGATGAGGTAATCTTGACTAACCCTCACTTTGAAGACACAACCACGACATGGCGGTGAGACAAATGAATGTACGGGATATCGAATGATACTGATAGGCTGCTTTAGTCTGGTTTCGGATATACAGGCGGTAGGATAAGATATTTAAGTTGATTATAATAGGTACTCATCGGTTGGGATGTAGGTCGCTCACGCTGCTTTCCATACTGGCAGGAGTTCGCCAAGGTAGGTCGGTGTAATCTCCTCGGCGTCGGGCGCCGTTTGACATTGACCGTTAGTGCTATGCTAATGCCGACTCCCCATCTGAATGTCGTGCGCCTTCTGAAGACTATCTAGAATGTCTGCACCATACGAAAGAGGTTCGTTTGTTCTCTGGACGTTTCTCACACCGCTAAATTTCACCGGGTTTAGATTGCAAGGGCCAAGACTATCAAAACCCATTTCGTGCAGACGCAAGCCCACGAAGGAAAGGAGGGAAGGAAGATTGCGGATATATTATCTGAGGGGGTAATAGTCGGTGTCGGGCTGATAAATAAGGACAAGTGACGAATAAGGTCGATCCGCTCGTGTAGCATAGGTTTGACCACAACCAAGGATAGTAGCTCAATCATTCTTGTGTCATGGTTTATAAACTTGCGGAGATGTTTGGTTGAAGCTTGAATAATGCGCGATCTCGTATTGGCTAAGACAGGCGCGGCACGCAAATCGAGCGGTATGTATAATAAAAATGGGGGGAATGATTGGTTGGTTAGACCAATGATCAATCATAAGTGCCTGTAGGTGCCCGCTGGGTGTTAGTCAAAAGAGGCAAATCACTCAATATATGCTTACCCCCGCCCTCGTCTCCCCCGTCATCCCCATAGTCCTCGTCTTCGCCATTATCAAAGTAGTTGTCTGCATAATCGTTCTCGTCCTGCAATCAATGTAAGGGAGATGAGAACCATTGATTAAATAGGTCATACGTACCTCGTTCTCGTCATCGTAGTCCCCTTGGGCCTCCTCGTCTGAGCCAACACCAGAGGCCTTTTCAGATCCGTCGTCCTAGTGAATGCTTCAGTAGAGGCCGAAGTAAGAAATAAATCCGTGAGCTACTTCTTTGCCGTCTTCAACCTCGATGTTGTCCAAATTTAAGCGAGCGCGCTCCTTGGCTTTCTTAGCTAAATCACCGCAAGGGCGTCCGTTAGGGTGAAGAAATAGCGGCAATGTATCAACATACCTTTTCGTTTCTTCGGGTTAAAATACGCGTCCCATAAATCAGGAGGAAAGAATGCCTGGTTGAGATCCTTGGCGTGAAGTTTTGTTGTCACAGCCGGCTTGAGGAATTTGTCCGAGTATCTTGTTTGTTCTTATAAAACGTCAGGACGTCTCTAAGATGTATCAACGGTGTCGCGTCGCGTACCTTCCTTCTTTTCTGGTTCCACAATATAGTAAGGGGAGGCTCTTAATCGAGCCGCCACACCATCTTGAAGTGCGATGATATCTTTTTCGGCGCCGGTGATAGAGGATAGCAAAGGTAACGGGTCGATTGGCTAGTTCTCAAAGATAAAACGCCTGTTAGATGCTACGCTGTTTCACTACGGTACAATATATTCACCGGGTATAATGCGGTCGGCTCTCGCGAAAGCGATTGAATGTCCGCAAACGACAGGCCCATCGGGGGCATATTCGCCGCACCTCCAAACCCCCCACGGCCGCCGCCAAAGCCACCTCGGCCGCCGCGAGACATTCTGTCGTTCGGTTGAAATAAAACTGTGTTTGGTAGATGGTCGACTCAGACCGGAAATAAGTCAAGCCAGGGAATTCGGTTGGTAGTAAGCGCCGGATGGTCCGTGCTTCAGGCTTGGACCTCCCCTTATCAAACGCACCTTTCTGTTGTTTGTTGCCACCTACCATCTCCCCCTTCCTCTCGTATATTTTTTCTTAGTCTTCCAACTCAATTCTCTCTCTGTTACAATGGCCGCCGCAGGACTCGATCAATCGCTTGACCAGGTAAGCTTCTTTTTTTCTCGAGGGTGGAGAAAGAACTGGTCTAACACGCGCTGTTTTCTTGTGAAGATTATGCAGTCGCGCCCCAAAAATCGTCGCGGCCCTTCATCCCGCCGTGCGAGCGCACCCAACTCGGGCGCTGGCAATGCTGGCAACAACAACAACGCTGGATCCGCTCGTCAGCGTTACTCCACTGCGGTCCCCGACTCCAAGCGTGGATCCCCTGCTGTCACTGCTACTCCTGCTCAGTCTGTCGCCCAGAAAATTATGGTTTCTGGCCTCCCTCCTGATGTAAACGAGGAACAAATCAAGGTATGTGGCTATCTTTGCCCGTCCCTACTGGATCCGCTGACATCTTGTCACGCGTATCAGGAATTGTTCCAGTCCACCGTTGGCCAACTTTCTTCAGTCCAGCTCAACTTTGACTCTCAAGGACGCTCCAAGGGTACCGCCACTGTCATCTTCCAGAAGAAGGGCGATGCTGGCAAGGCTTTCGAGCAATACAACAACCGACTCATCGATGGGAGTTAGTAGCCGATTCACTATGTCCTTTCCTTTATCGCCCGTGATTTGGTGATGCTCGAACATGAGCAACGCTGCTACCTGGAGAAGCGCGCATTGGGTCTTTCGTGTAGTGCGCCATCATAATGCCGTCATTCGAGCTGCGAGGTCAGCTGACGTGCACGAGGGGAGGGACAACAGATCTTGCAGTGCTTTGCACGCATGTCTTACCTCTGGTAGCCGACGCTGGATTCCTTGTGAAAACTTGGACAGCAGGCTTAGTGGAAAGAAAGCTGCTCCTGACCTTGATCAGTTGAGCGCTTTCTGAAGTGGTCGTGCACGCACCTTCGTTGCGGGACCGAGCAGCGCGCATTTTTGCCATGTTCGAGTCCATTTTTTTGCATGTTCCTGCCACCTACCAGTTCCCTGTTCAAGCAGACCCTGGCCAGGTCTTGCGATTACATCCCCTGCGCAGTCTACACGAAGGATACCGCGGAGCTTGAAGAAACGGAAAAGCGTCACCTTGCCGTCTCACTTACTGTTCCTATCGTCGCAACTCGCATCCGACTGATCAACTGCCCTCTTCACTTTCCTTACATCAGAACGCCCGATGAAGATTGAAATTGTAATGGATCCCACCAAGGCACCTCCGCCATCCCTTGCCTCCCGGGTTGCTCCTGCGCCGGCTGCTAAGCAACAGGCACCCAAGCCCGCGGCCAGGTTAGTTCGCAGATCGTCAGGATTGAGGGCATACGCTTATCGGTACCGGTCTTTTAAACTTTCAGTGGTGCCACGAACGAGCGGACCGGAAAGCCGGCGGGAGGTGGACGTGGGGGACGTGGCCGTCGCCGCAAGGGTGGAGACCGCCCCGCAAAGACTGCTGCTGACCTTGACGCTGAGATGGAGGTTTGTCTATTTCCCCGTGCCCGTTTGAAAATATTCTCACGGAAGTTCTCCCAGGTCTACAAAGCCACTCCCGAGGAACCTGCTGCATGAGATTTGGCCTGGTATGATGTTTGAGGTTTTGTTCTTGTCACTCTTAGTACCTTCTATTTCTCCACTCTTTTTACGATACGATGCCACAATTTATACGCCCCTGGTTTACGCGGGTTATCGCCAACGTCTTCGAAGCTACTAAATTGCGAACATTGGGGTGATGCGGAGCCCCGCGTTTAAGGTGGCCATCTCTATTTGTTAGGTGCTCATCTCGTCGAAGTTCCTGCATTTCTCAGCCGCTCTCCTCGAATGTTGAACTCGTTCTCCCGTCGCTGAGCCGAGTTCCGTGATACTCCAGATTACGGAACATCATATGATTGGGTGAAGGATTGACTTTAATCTTGCGATGTTGATAACCACAGCCTCGCGTCGCTCGAAAGCGACCACGACCTGTCCGAGCGATCATGGAAATCTTAAGTTCGGCGTGTTCTCTGCCACGCACAACGAGCCCCCCGAATCTTGCGATTGCCTGGATTGAGATCAGGCGCGCGCACTGAGTTGCGGCAAAGGTCTAGCCAGAGGCGATATAGGGGCATTCAGGTCGATCAGGTAAGAATGTCAATCCAACCTGAGCTTGCACGAGCAGGCCGTACTTATGCTTTCCCAAGGTGCGGTGTAGGCTCAACTGAACTTCGCCAGCACTCACAAAACCACCTTGTCGCCATCCCACCCCAACTGCTGGCCGCGGCTCCCTACTATCGTCACCACTGACTTCACTGGTTCCACTTTGTCACCTAATTTACGTGGCAGGGCCACCCCCAGCTCGGTAAGTGGCACATGATGATCGTCGTTTGCGTCAAACCCCCGCTGAATCGTTGCCGCAGAGACATGTCTCCTGATGCACCACCACCGCGGCAAGAGCGGAAGAGACGACAAGCGCCCACCCATATTACACTTCCTGCAGCCGTGTTCTCTCTACCAACACCCCAGGGCAGCGGCGGGAGCGAGGGCTTTAAATATGCGTTCCCCTCGACCCCAGCTGCTCGATCTGCCACCCCCGCTAACGAAGTGCGCAATCCATTCTTCATCCTCAATGAAGAGTCCCCACCCGCTCCCGTTCACCCCATTGGCCAGCGATTTCGCAGCGGCCCCGTAACCCCTCCCATCCGTCGGCCGTCGTTGACTGCCCAAACAAGCAGGGAGCATGCGTTCGGCGATACACGGGGTACGCCGCAATACAAAGATGGCCAGCCACCAAGCGGGCAAGATTCACCCACCTCGTGCCCTCTTCGCACCCCTGCAATATCCAAGGGGCGAAAGGAACTTGCCATCCCATCGCCTATACCTTCTCGCAGCCCCTCACGATGCTCTCTCATCTCCGAAGCCCGATCACAGCCGGAGGTGTCGAAACCCAAAAAGAAGTCGACGCGGCCGAGGTCGAGGACGGTGGTGTCTGAGCAAAGCACGCCCAGCCTTCGGTGGAGCTTGGACACCCCGTCGTTCCGTTCGAGCGCATGCGTTACTCCCGCCACACCTGGAAGCCCCCGCCAAATGAGTATCTCGGAGATTCCTGCGTTTGGTTGTCACAATATTGGACGGCCTGTGGATATCTTTGGGCTGGCGGCACTGCATCCTCCCCGCGAGGCTCCCCCAAGACCCAGAATTGCGAAGCGACAGACTGTTGCGGTGGTCCCGGATAATAGTCTGGCTTTCAGTAAGATCGAGGCAGGAGTGACCAGTACCGGAGCCCCGGCTAAGGAGGTTAGGAAAGCATCCAGCTCTAAGAGTTCGCGAAGGGAGTCCAAGCATCGGGAGACACAAAATGAGCATTCTGCGCTGGCGAGGATAGCCAATGTCGCCCGAGAGGAAAGAGACGCGGTAACATCTCAAGCCGACAGCAAACTAGACCCGACCCCTATCAGGTACGCACTTCCGATTTGGTCTGCCGCTATAAAATAATTGAACCATCCCCGTTGAATGTAGTTCAACTAGCTGAAACTGTCACATTTGGTTGCATGCATCTTCGACTTTCAATACATTCACCGCATACATATGAACTACTACTTGGATATATCTTTGCTTTATTGCTTTCGTTACCCGCTGTGTTGTCGACTTCGCATCTTGTATTATTGTGGGATCATCACGTGTAATGACTTCTTGTACCGCATGCAAACTTCATCTCAATAATATTCGGTCAACCACCGTCATGTGCCTTGATGCTCTCCTGGCCTCGCTGGAAGATTACTGTATTCTTGCTTCTTGCGCGCAAAGTTCAATATTGTTATGCCTTCGTTGAGCTTGCCACTCGGCCATTATCGCCGCTTTCGCCATCGATGATCTCAGCTGAGCTTCAGTGGGCTGGTCGCTGTGGAAAAATATGCCCGCCTTTGCGCACGATTGCGCCCAAGGACATCTAACTCCGCTTGGGTCTGGCCTTGCTATAAAGCCAAGACTCTCCGCTCTATTCCCACACTATGTTCCTCGTCTGTCGTCTTCCTGTCAGACCTTTACTACCCCGCACCTTTCCCCTCAGAATTCTAGTTGCTCCACCGCGCTTTTACGCTATGACTACAGGCAATTCCGAGGCCCAAAAGGATATCACCAAGTGGGCGAGCGCCGATGGGCACTACCGCCGCTTGGTGTCGTCCTTCCGCGACGTGATCGAGGAGGGTGGGAAGTTTGAGCCTGAAAAGGGTGAGCATTAGAATAGCACATCATCTCGATGGAATATTGACTAGCTGGGTTATAAATAGATCGGTATCATGTCTTTGTATCGTATGCGTGCCCTTGGGCTCACCGCGTCCTTATCACGCGTGCCTTGCTGAAGCTCGAGAATATCATTGGTGAGTTGGTGATACTATTGAACTACGGTAAATTTAAACAGCATATAGGGCTGAGCGTCGTATCCCCCCGAATGGGATCTTTGGGCTGGCCATTTGCTGCTGCGTAAGTATACGTCTTTTGTCACGCCCGGCTTAAGTTTTAACCAGGCTTTATAGTGATGAGTTCCCTGGAGCGGACAAAGATCCGATTCAAAACTCAAACCACATTCGTGATTTGTACTTCAAAGCGGACTCGGAATATTCTGGACGGTGGGGTTTATGCTCCTGTTGTGCACTCAGTTATTTATATAGTCGGCCATAGGTTTACCGTTCCGATCGTTTGGGATAAGAAGACATCGACAATCGTAGGTTTGATAATTCATTACCTTAAACGTTGTGCTGAAGATCTACCAGGTGAACAATGAGAGCTCAGAGATCATTCGCTTTTTGAACACGGCGTTCCGCAAACTGGCGGAGCCTGTTGACATCGATATCTACCCGGAGCCACTAAGGAAGGAGATCGACGACTTCCACTCGTGGGTCTATGATACAGTAAACAGTGCGTCGATCATTTTCTTGGGCCTCGAAGTTTATAACACCGGTGCTTTTAGATGGCGTGTATAAGTCCGGGTTCGCGTCGACACAGGAGGCGTATGAGTCCGCCGTGGTACCTTTGTTCGCGTCTCTTGACCGTCTTGAGAAGATGATCGAAGGCAAAGACTACTTCTTCGGAGACCGTCTCACCGAGGCAGATATCCGTCTGTATACCACTATTGTATGTTCTTTGTGGTCTGCGCATGGCCCCCGTCTGACTAAACTGCTTGCTATAGGTTCGATTTGACCCGGTCTACCACGGTCACTTCAAGTGCAACATCCGGTCTATCCGATACAACTATCCTAACATCAATCGCTGGATGAAGAACTTGTACTGGAACGTTCCGGCTTTCAAGGACACGACCAACTTTGAACATGTGAGTCGATGAACCTTTGCTCTGCGTAAAGTTATAGCTTAGCTCGTTTGATAGATCAAAACGCATTACTACTGGTCGCACACCCAAATTAATCCTACTCGTATTGTTCCCGAGGGGCCGCATCCCAACATCGAGCCGCTCTGAGTGGCTGGGATGTGTCTCGGGTAGCCAGGGCGCCCCATAAGTTTTTGTGCTGTATTGTAGTGATAAACACCGATTTATGCGTGAATGTCTATCCACAGACCGTATTTTACCATATCGAGAGCGCCGTTTAGCCATATGTCCGAATTCAGGGTCTCGCGGTGCCGGCGGCACGGCTGTGGAGTCGGCAATGAAACGACCGGAGAAAACCTGGGCCTCGGGTCCGTTGTTCGAGCCTCGGTCATCATCAGTTCTCCGTGACGACTAGGCCTGAAAGTGTTGCGCGTTGGATGCGACCTGAAAATCTCTGACTGTGCACAGGGGGAGACGTGTCTCAGCCTGGACCCTTGGCCAAGGGTTTAGTGGGATTTTACCTCACCCCCTTAAACGCGGGCTTGTCAGTTCTTGACGGCCACCACTCCCCCCGCGACACCACTTTATCATGTCAGCTTCTCGTGGATCAGCGGGCCCCGTACGTGCGCCAAGTGGTTCCCAGCGACGAGGCGCGGATCCTCTGGTACGTGCAATTCATTTCATCGAGCGGAACGAGGCGCTAATCGTCGGACGCGTATGTAGTTCCGAGGCTCTGGTTGTGAGTTGATGCTACCTTTTCTGACGCCGTTTAACCTGAAATTGGACACTTGTGCAGGCCATCTTTGTCGAGCGAGGAAGGTGGTGAGTAAACTCTGTTTGTGACGTTTTTCCGCTTTGTCCGTGTCCTAATTCGGATATCTCTACCCCAGAAATGCAACGCCGGAAAGGTACTTATTTGTTTTCTCCAGTGATCGCGATTTGCCGACGTTCTCATGTTTTTACGCGATCGGTAGCCGTTTTGCGATCGTTGTATCGCCCAGGGGAGCACTGAAAAGTGTATTTACGACGAGGTGAAAAAGAGCAAGTACACGCTCGCCAAGGAGGAAAACGCGCTTTTGAAGGAGAAGGTCGCGCGTTTGGAGCGTGCACTGGCTGGTAGATCGGAACCGACGACCCCCGGAAATTCGAACTTGGACGAGGAGGACGTCAAAACTCCTCCGTCTAGTTTACTTGGAACTCTTCAGCTCATAGATCCCGAGGAGGAGCCGGAGCCCAGTGTCGCTGGGCCTCAAGCCTACCAGGACCAAGCCGCGCCGTATCCTGTCCATACCGGAACGCACCACCCCGGGCCGAGTCGCGTCATTGCTCCCCCTCCATTCGAGTCTGACGCTTTCTCGTCTTCGGAGGGTTACCCTTCACGGCCATCCCTCGATTACCACTATGGACCTCCCCGCCCAGGAATGCCGCCACCTATTCCCTCTTCCTGGTCGGTGGGCAGCACGGCGATGGCTAGCAGTACGTCGACTAGCCCAACCGTGCCTCAGTCTCAATCCGGGCAGAATTGGGAGCCAATGCCTTACTTGCATCCTACCAACACACCGACATCGCCAGGTGGTACGCCTTTCGGGCAAGGAGCGAACCGTAGCGCAGGTGTTGCTTTTGGCTCTCACGGAACATACCGCGGTGGTCCCATCCCTTCTTATGATGTTTATCAGGGAGCTCCTAATGGTGCTATTCCTTTCATCGTTCGTGACCGACCCGTGCCGTCGCCGCCAGTATTTGGTGTAGATCTCATTATGGACTTTTTCCACAAATGGCAATCGGATTCTGCACAGTATCAGGCTAACTATGGGCAGATTTCTGAGGTCGACGCGCGTAATCCCGGTTCTGGATGGGAGGTTGTAGGAAATTGGTGGGAGAAGGTGTGTTGTATATCTTGCCGACAAGTTGGGGTCCAACTCACATTTTGTAGGACGACTTACCTGTCAATTATCGAAACCATTTGTAAGTGTCTATATCCGCATTCTGAAGTCACTATGATTGATTCTTGGGCGCACAGGATTGGATTGTTCTTGTGAGCCCGCCGTGTTACACTACTTTGTCGAGTCTTACCGTTTGTTTAGGCCCTTCCGTAAACAAGCAGGCTTGGAGATATGGATACCGGATTTCCTTGCTAGCTTGCATCTTCCACCCCAGCGTCGTCCCCATCCAGGTACGCGAACCAGCTCAACCTTCGATCCAATGATCACTAACCACTGTTCTAGGCTTCATGTGGATGATATATACATTTGCTGCGAGCCGTTCTGGAGACCCAGAACTTGAGCAACTGGTTCCCGAGTTCATGAAAAAGGCTAGGGCTAACCTAGCACAATCCCTAGCCCAGAACGATCGCCTGTTTAAGTAAGTTTCTAATGCATGTCTTTGAAGTTTATCTTGTCTTATCTCGTCGGTGTGCAGTTACGTTCAGGGCATGACTTTGTTTGCATCTATGCTTTATATGCAAGGCAAGATTAACGAGGGCCACATTGAGGCCAACGCAGCTTGTCATGCTGGTAAGCCCACCATCTTTTGACTTCGATTTCGACTATTGACGCCTTTTAGCCATATTGTGTGGTTTGCATAAAATATCTTCGCCAACCTGGGCAAGACCTAGCCCTCCTGAGCGCTCGGGCTTAAGGATCCGCCAAATCGACTTTGAACTTCCACCTGCAAGTTCTCCTCGGGAGCACGGTGAGCGTATTGCTGCGTTCTGGCAGCTAGTGATCGTTGGTGAGTATGGTCACTTGTATTCTTGCGACGCGTGCTAAGTAAAGAGTTTTAAGATCACTCGGCTGCAGCTGCGACTGGACTACCGGCCATGTTTCGCGATGACGGAGACGAACGGTCAAAAGTGGAGACTGTATTCCCGCGACCACTCGAAGAATACATGGATGTATGCTCGCATTCTATTCAACCGTCGGACGTTGCTCATAACTTATACCCAGGGCACTGCTGATAGAGCTCCGTATGCCACGCTCCGCGATGTTTTCGAACCAAGGTTCATTCCTCAGGACCCGCTAGACACGGTTTCGACGCTACAGGTCAAGTCAACGGCTTTGCTTGAGCGTGCGGTTCGTCTAGGGACCATGTGGCGGGACGGCGAAGATATGTATGCCCGATCTACCAAACTAATATGCGCGGTTACAAACTAATTGCTTAAAAACAGATCCCTCACCAATCCCGCGAAATATCAGGCTGAGTATGAGACTGTACGACAAGCGATTGAACATTTCTGCCGTTACCTGCCTCCTGTCTGGTCGGGCGATCCTGGAGCCCTCCCTTGCACGACTAACGGATTAGTTTGGGAGCGGCTGTACCCACATTTTATGACCCTCAACGCGCAAATCGAACTCTATTATGTCATTGCCAGTACGAACCCGGATGCATATGCGAAATGCCTACAATCGGCCTACTTGGTTATTCAGCTGGTCGAACGATTGACGGACTGGGAAATCGGTCGGCTCGGTGTTATGCATGGGGTAGGTGTCTCGCTCACGGTTACCGTTATGGGTGCTAAATATTCTATAGCATTGCTTCAATTTGGCTGCGCATATCTTGATGCGCGAGCTAAAGACGAGGCGAAGTTATAACGACGAACCCGGGATTGCCTATGTTAACCAGCAGTTGGACATTATTATGAGGGCCCTATCGGTATGTAACACTAATAACTTACGAAGCTCTCGCTCACTTGGTTTCGCTAGGTCCTGGGCAAGGAACATCATCTAGTTGGTAAGATATTTATATTTCCTTTTCGAAATGAGTGTGCTTATGTGGATGAAAGGCGTCCAGTTCTCGCGGGCTAGCAAGGCGCGGATACTCGAGAATTCCCTGTCGTCTGGCATGACGTACTAGTTCAACTCTCCCATATAGACATTCTCTTGCGATCCCCCCCCCCTTACTCTAAGCGTTCTAATTCTCAATTTCATTAGCTTTGTCATTCTGTAGTCGTTTTGTATAGCTGGAGGGGACTTGCGGGCGATATTAAGAACTGTCCGGATTTTTTCTCCCGCTGTAAAATAGTACTCTATATCATCTTGCGCTTATTACTTGTATGCATGGCAGCTGGATATTCGCTCAGTTGGGTGTCCGCACAACCGTGTTTTCAGCGTACACGTGATGTGCAGCTGCTTAATTACTTTGCGGGTCTCGCTCTCGAGGCCGGGGTTTGCGGAGCCAGCTCAATGGTTATTACGAACACGCTCTGCGCAGACGGAGGTCGAGATATTGAGCGCTCACTCAGAGCAGCTGAAGGGTTGACATTAAAGGCGAGTGAATCCGAATCTAAAGCCTCGCTCTATGCGCAGCGGCCGTTTTTGCGGCCTACAGTATATGCTCTCCGTTCATCTGGAGATTAGGATTTGATTGACGAGGTCGCACCCGGGGAAAGTACCGAGGTACGTGGGCGTTACCGGAGGGCAAGTTGTTGGACGTATCGGTCGACAATGGCTCTCCTAAATCGGGAAGTCTGATTGCATACCTAAACAGGAACTCGATCAAGGGCTGCGGTCAACAACCACACTACACTGGCGACCCTCGTCAATGTACACTATGGTGCCTTCTGACCTCCAAACGTACCTCGTGTTGAGCGTATCTAGGTTTGCGACCTATCTGAAAGATCTTCCTGGGATGCTTGCTGGGCGCCTTCGTCTTCGTTCGATCGTTCGAAAAACAGCTAGGAGTTGAGGGTGTAACTCGGAACTGGTTGCCGAAATGCTTGCGCGCTACCTATAAGCTGAACGTGGTGCTCGAGAACGTCCTTCTGTCCGTATTTGGCCATAAAAGGACTCCCATATTAGGCTCGCGAGGCGCCATGCGAACCAACGCGCGTTTGGTGTTCGAGCCAATCTTCGTCTTCCCAGGCACGCTTCTATGTTGGACTCAACGGAATAACTCAGACTGGCAAGGGCGTAGGCGCTCAATCTTCACAAAGGTGCTACACTGGCGCTCACGCATGAGGAATAGAGTTCCCTCCATATAGTCACATTCCATAAACTTCTCCTGGGACTGGAAGTAAACACCGGGTACATCCTTTCTGAATGCTCTGTAACGGCAAACTCCCAAGTAGCGTCCGCTGTTCGAATAAATTTCTCGAATTAATCGCTAGGCACGTGTCGCTTGCTGAATACTCCGTCGGTAATTATAGTTTCTTCACCATTACGGTCCGAAATTGGATGTGAATACCGAGAGCCGCCCCGCACATCGAAAGTCTGCCTGGTACGCCAGCCACGATGCAAGCCCTCACCTCCATGCGATCTACAGAAACACGCCCCCTACCTTGCACACTAGCTTTTAGAAAGGTAAGCGTTGAGTTTCGCTAGCTACTGTCTCTTTAAGTATCGGTACGTCGTGAACTCTGTGGACCCATCCACGTCCTCATTCGAGGCTGAGAAATACCTTTCGCTTGACTGGTTTTACGCCTTCTCTGTATCATACTTACTTTCAGACTCTTGTTATGTCCATTACGCCCCTTAGTCTTCGTGGGCCTCGGGCCTTGGTACCTCATGATATCTCTCGTATGCTAATCTCTATGTATTGCTCTAAACTGGAGCTGACTCAGGCCCTACTTCCTTCCAGATACATCTACCTTGCCTCCCTCGCTGTGTGGCGATGCGATCGAAGGCAGCCACGAATTCCCTTATACGACATCCAACGAAATCTTTCCTGATGATTCTCTGCGCTTGCCGGCCAACACCAAGCAGCCGGTCGCTCGCCGCCGTGCCTATTACCCCGGACTCGAGAGAGGTACCCCTCCCGATTGCACTTACCCGCGCGCACGTTCTATTTCGCCGCATTCGTACGACTCGCCCATCTCCCGCGCATCGCCGGCCGACATTCCCGGAGACGACCTCGATCTACACCAGCGCGATACGACTGGACCGATTCGAGTTCCCAAGAGCCATAGCCGTCGGCAACCGCCTGGACATATTCCACGCCCTAGGAACGCATTTATCTTGTATCGTTCGTGGTATGTGAGGGAAGGATTCTTGACGGACGTCGAGGTGAGCACACACGCATTGTCGTCGGTCCAGACCCGCTAACATAAGCTCACTCTTGCCTGGCATCCAGTCTGATCATCGGGAGATTAGGTATGTCCCTTCCTGTCCTGGTAGCGTTCACCTCTAACATATCGTTATGTAGTCGCATCGTTGGCAAGATTTGGAAGAAGCTCCCCGAATCAGAGCGCGTACGGTGGAGACTACTTGCCGAAAAAGAGAAGAAGGAACACGCAGAAAAGTATCCGAACTATAAGTACTCTCCAAACTCGCGTCGAGACGGTGCCCCTCCTCCGGTTAGGAGCGCGCCCCTCCGATCTTCTGCTGCTCGTTCACGTAAAGCCAAGCCCCTCGCAGCAGCGGCAGCTCCTGATCGCACCGACGACATCGCCAAAGTATTCCTAGCTGGTTCGCGTAAAGAGAGTCTCACAGAGCGCGTCCGCGACTTGGATCAGCAACGTCAGGCAATGGAAGGGCTTGAGATTAGCTCCAAGCGGAACGCCCCTGCTCTGAGTATCCGGGTTCCACCTCGTTCAGAGCTGGTCGATATAGAGCCCCAGTCGGTACACACGTCGCAGTCAAGCCCCGTCCTGCCGGCATTGCCTTGCGGTTCTTTGACTTCTGGTTCAGTCGCTACGCCTGATCAAGACGACGACACGCTCGCTCGCGCTCACGCTTCGCAAGTTTCCGATATCCAGATCGATGACGACTTGGAATGGTCGCTTGCCGCCTGCTCCGCGCCTCTTTCCGACCCCGAATTCTCTTTCGAGTCCGATGCGTCTCTCCCTACCTCGCCCTACCACTCGTATGACATAGAGGTGTCTCCTTCGTGGCCCTTCCGTGCGGGCTTCAATGGCGGTGAAACGCTAAACCGGATTGCGGTAAGTCTGTTGTATTACTGTACTTGAACGCCGTCCTCATGCCCTATTCTCAGTCGTGCGAGAACTCAACTATGGGGCACAACTTACTCAACTCTCAGATCAACGATTGGAGCGCGTACCATCAGTCCCACGTCCCACCCGTTGCCGCGACCCAGCATTCCATGCACCCCGAGGCTGAACTTTCTCCTTTCGACCGTATCGCATTGGAAGGAACTGAGGCAGGACACCCCGGCGCGTCTACCTTTGACATTCCGGACTGGAATGCGCCGTTTCAGACATACTCTACTTACTCCACGGGTCCTGCCTCGCACGATACGGTATCCACTTACGATACACTCTCCAACTTCTCTTGGACCCAAGAGTCTCTTTTCGCCGAACACGACTACTCTTCGTCCGTCGCATCCAATCCCGACGCTCAGGCAACGTCGGCTATGAGCGAGGAGCACTCACCTCGCGATTGCGGGATGTTCTCCGAGTGGTGTAACTCCGACTCTCCTCTCACCGATGGGGCCGATTCTATCTCACAAACGCCATCGAGCGCCTCGAGTGGGCCATCATCTCCGCCGCTAACGATGGCCTACCCCGCTCCGACGTACCCTTCGTTGCGTTCGGGACTTCTTTGCTCCGCCTGGCCAACAAACTACGAAGACCTCGATGATTATGAGCACGCCGCTGGCGGCGTCAAGCCTGAAATAGGCGGACATGGCATCTTCTTTGACACGGATGGCCTGATGGAAGTGGAGGGAGAACGAGTTTAACGAACAGCACGAAATTCAGAACTAAGCCCAACCATAAACCTTGTCTATTTGCCGCAGATATCCTTCATGAGCTATGTATACCAGCGTTCCCTTCTGTTCTCGCATGTTATCTTTCGGATATGTTTTCTTGAATCCCGCTATGTTCACCCGCAGCATGTGTTCGTTCCTGTGCTTGACGCAACGTTAAATAAAACACAACAATTATGCACATTCTCATCGACTCATTAACCCTGAAATCCCTGAGGGCCCCAATACACCCCTTCGACGCGCCACTGAGCTCTCGTTCTCTACAATGTCTACTCTAACAAAAATCGAGTCACCCAGACCCACTCCTATGAAGCCCGAATCTCCTGACGATGTCTCGTTGGTCCCGGAAGACGCGACGAACACAAATACGGACGCCCCTGAGTCCTCTCAGAGCGTCTCCCAGGCCTCGTTAGGCCGACGTCCGCGCAACCCGTTCATTCTTTTTAGGACGTGGTATATAAAGCAGGGGCACCTCAAGCAAGTTACTGTACGTTCAAACCCAATTCTGCCGGCCTTAAGCTCACCACAACCCCCAGTCTTCCGGTAGCGAGTTGAGGTATCTGAATCACCCCTCGTATCGTATCTCGTTCACGGAGAGGCTGATTTTGTTTTAGTAAAATTACAGGTAAGCTCTGGAAGGCCATGCACGAGGACGACCGAAAGTTTTGGGCCGAGCAAGCAAGGCAAGAGCGCGAAGCTTCCCTAGGACGGACCCACACCCCTACCACTCCCTCCAAGCCTAGAACGGGTCGACAGCCACGGAAAAAGACCTCCACTGCGCGGTACTGCCCTATGGCCGCTCGCGCGCCGAACTCCGTTGACGAGCGCATGGAGGATATTGTCCAACTTATCATCGCTGGTAAAACAGGGGACGAATTAGGAGACGAGCTGCTGAAAAAGAAACCAAGCGTCGGCACCGGCCAACCTGCGGCTGGGATCTCTGTTGAAGCTTCCTCTGTAAGTTTATCTTATGCGACCATTGACGTTTTACTCATCCATGCCCACTATCCCAATAAAGCTGCCATTGCTCGCACCAGTGCCGCGTTCTGCCCGTGCAAGCGTCTCACTCGATGCCCTGGAGCTACAGTCGCATCTTTCGCGCGCTCAGCTTAAGCAAGAAAGCGTCGCTGCCTCGCTTAGTCCTGATAACTCTTTACTTGACCTCCCAGCCACGCCAGAACAGAGTCTCATGTCTGGATACCATACACCATACGACGTTCAGCACCCATACTCGGGAACCCTCAACTTGCCATCCGACTCATGTCTACCCTCGAATCAGACCCCGGACTATTCGTTCAACGCGCCGTCACTGAGCGATCAGTCTGGCTCCATCGATGCCGAGTCTTGGTCATTGGCCGAGACTCCAGACGCTAGCTACCTTTTTCAGCCACACATGACACCCCCCAGTCACAAGGAATATCCAGAACCTTCGCAGTTTAGCCATTCTCAGGGTTGGGGTTACCACACTCCTACCCCCGTCTCTACTCTAAATTATCTACCGGCGAGCTTCGACATCCCAGGACAGTCGAATTACACCTCTCACGGCTTGGTTCAACCGGCATCCTCCTGCTCCTGGTATAGTCCAGATTCCGTTTCAGCCTACGACGTGCCTGAGCGCGCTCCAACCGCCCACACAGGAGATCTTACATGGCCTTCTGAGTGGGTAAACGACTCATATTAAATGTACACCATACCAGTCGAGCCTCTTCATCGTATTCGCTCCTCATTATGTCTCGACAACCTGTATATATACGATCTCTCGCCGCTTTGTTAACGCTGTATATCCTTACTTGTCTTCGATTGCTTTCAACTAATATGCATACATCTACCATATTGCTACGCATTGCTATGCTGGTGTCCCCCTCCAACCAGCCTGTTATCAAAAAAAAAAAAGTAGGGAACACATCCATGTTTGTACTTGTTTAAATAATAATGCGCAGTACTGTTCAAACTATTCGTCCAACAAAGGGATCGCGTTGTATATATGTTGTCTTGCATACACCCGATCAGTCATATATATAGTGTAACAACCTGTTAGACTCCACATCATATTATATTAATGGCGTGTATCTGTGTAGAAAGCCGAGTCACAGGCGCTGAACATAATGTTTGCCGCCACAATTTGATGCTTCCGCATTTGATCACGTCAGAAATAGACTCATGGTGCGGTGATGTACACCGCAAGCGATGGGTGAAATTTCTGAGATCTCAAGAGATAACCCATGGATTGTTCTGGACCTTTCTTCGTACAGAATGCGACGAGGCACGCGTGCGAAGGGGGGTCACGGACGTTGGTTGAAATCTACAGGAAACCCTCAGTCAAAGCACAGGATTGTATGCGAACAACCTCCTATCTTCGCCGGTGGGGTGATTTTGCGTGGGTGCGAACACCGCGGTCCAGCCTCCCGACTCCATCGGCTCTAGCAGCACCGGAAATTCTACGAGCAAGTTTCACCTGACACTTCTGGGGTGGATGTCCGAGCGATGTTACATAAATCCATTGTATTCTGGGCTAAATGCGGCAGCTTGGTCGGGAAGACGGAGATGAGAGCGGTTGTCACCGCGACTAAATTAATCTTAGGTTGTGTTGACATGAGAAACTCAATATTTTATCGAAATTACTCTCAGGACTTTGCCACTACCGGAACGGTGACCCGGCTATATGCGTGTCAGTTTGATGGGTCCAGAGCGGTTTGCTCTGCCTTCTCTAAAGCCACCTTAAACCTTCCTAACAAATCCTCTCTTTCCTCCAACCCCACACTGACCCTTACCAACCCCGTCTCAACCCCATATGCCTCCGCCCAATCCAACTCTGCATAATGCGCCAAGATTGTATACGGGCACGCGAGCGTAAAGTTCGTCCCCAGGCTCGGTCCTTTTGCGCAGTCGAGGTTATCGAAGAAGGCGCGTGAGGCAGCAATAGTGGTGAAAGTAACGGAGAAGAGTCCACTAAAGCCACTTGGATAGGGTCTATCTCCGGAGAGACGGCGACAGGCATCGTAGTTCTGACGGGTTTGCCATTTGGGGTAGTACACTTCTTTGACTACTGTTGAAGAAGTGCCCGTATCGGAGGCGGAGTGGATGGCGAGGGAGCGGCTGCGCAGGAAATCGCAGAGGGCCTCAGTATTTTCATTGATGGTGTGGACGCGAGGGATGAAGTTTCGAGAGTTTCGCTCCATGAAGACCGAGTCTTCGCCCCAGTATGTGTCTTCGTACTGTACAGTCATTTTTTCTCTGAGAGTCTGGTAGTACTTCCCTTGAGGACTAAGTACTAGACTGAATAGAAGCATAAATGGGCAAGCGCCATAACGCGGAAAGGCATAAGATTTACCTTCCACCCATGACGTTCGTCTCGCCACTGAACACCTTTGTCAAACTACTGACGACGATATCGGCATACGGCAGGACCTCGACATTCACAAAGCTTCCGACGGTCTCATCCACAACGATCAAGAAGTCGTGCTTGTCGGCCAGCGCCCGTAGTCGTTGTAGGTTAGCGCTGCGGAGAAGTGGGTTGGAAGGGAATTCGGTATATAGAGCGAGGATGGGTTCTCGTTCAAGGATTGCTGTGAGTTCGTCAATATCTGAGTCTTGTCCGAGCCCAAGGAAGTGACATCCTGGTCCCCACTTCTGAAGAATCTTGAGAGTGTCCGTATAGGGGAAGCTAAAAACTAGGTTGAAATTTGGAGACATCTACACAAGGTAAGTTGACTTACCCAAAACATATGCTCTTGTGCTGAGGGCGAGCTGCGAGTACGAGCTGATGTGATGTCCATATAGCCGCCATACCCGTTGGGAACAAATACACGTCGTCCTCAGTAACGTCCACTCCACGCTTGCTAGCCCCAAGCTCGGGTGTCTCGGCGGACAGCGATGCAGAAGGAGAGTCGTTCACCAGTACACCGGCGATACGGCGCCGTAAGGCCATTTTGGCTAGAGCAACTGACGTCCTCGGAAGGTTTCGTCCGTACCTCTCTTCTACATATGTATCGTGCTCAGAACTGACGTTCTCATTTGGAAGGAGATGGGCCTGCTGGGATGAGTTTGATGGATCCTGGATGGGGCGGGACTTGGAGCCGTAGTGTTTGTTCCGCTGTGAGAAGTTAGGCTTGGAGGGCTGTGGTGGTGGAGACGAGGCAGGGACAGGTTTCTTGTTGTTCCGTTCGATTAGAGTGAGCGCAGCCGTAGCTACACGACTAGAAATACCAAGTCCAGTGTGCTGCCAGAACTGTTTCGCTAGAGGAAACTCGTTCTCGGGGAACAAAACGATATGAAGTTCCACACAGTCAAGTTCCGAAACATCTTGACCTTGCGAAGTATTTTCAGATGGGCAGATAAAGTATTGTGCAAGGCGAACAGGGACAGGGGAGGCCGGATCGGGCGAACGATTGATCATAAATTGCCGACAAGCATTTGCGATATAGGCGGCAGGAAACAATAAACACTTCTCCCCTGGTTGGCCAAACTTCTTTTCGCATATCTGGGCTAACTGTGCAAGATGACCGTCAATTATGCATGTACGAGAGTTGTAAGAATCCTGCTTACTGCTTGGATGTCTAAATGGATAAAAAAACGGGGGTATCCATTGGACATTGCGTCTACTACGCGTTTTTCGCCCACTTCATAGCCGATATTGTCTTCCCAAGTTGGGAGCGAGACGGAGATCGCATGAGGAAGGTTAGGGATTGATCCACCGAGGGGGTTGACTTTGGTAGGCATTTTGTGTCTGTTAGGGCCAAGGGGAAACCAACGTGAAGGTTTTCCAGATTATATAAAAATTATCCAAGAGCTAGGTAGATGTCAAGGTGGTGGTAACGTGCAAAGACACTTTTTGACTCATGGACTATAGCAGACGGGTTCGATCGGGGTCTCGGTGGAGTATAGCCGAAAACAAAGCACGTAACAGGATAAATTGAAATGTAAATGTAGGTAAGCTTTGGGTTTGGGATAAGACAGCACGCGACTCGAGACCGTTTCCTGGAGAACGTAAAGGCGAGACAAGCGAGTGGGTGACAAGTTTCCAGTGAATGGGTGAATAAGGGTGGAGGTGAGGCTGTGGCCTGGGTATATGCTATCAATCGGACAAGTAAAACCCCGGTGTGCTCGTGGCTAGATAGAAAAATCCTTCAATTATTAGTCGATATATATGCCACGGGAATGACATTTGTCAAAGTGGCAAGAATACTGCAGTACGTCGGATTGTGAGGGAAAAAAAGAATGGAGAGGGGGAATCGATGAATGTGGCGAGCAGAGAGTGCTTAGGTAAAGGTAGGCGCATGCCGGATGCAGATCGTTTGTAATGAACCTACGAGCGCTATCCCCTTCCTCACGACCACCACACTGCCCTCGGCGTTGCCAGAACACACTAGCAGTTAGTTCTGCCTATAAAGCCCGCTAACACCCAGCTGATAACACTTACCCTCTTCCCCTGCCCCTCCACCCGCCTGGACTCCACATCTACTTCGCCCTCTGCCACCGGTTACCCGCACAGTCTACTTTTTCTCTCCTCACATTAGTCTCTATCAATGGCTCTCAAGCGCATTAACAAGGTCAGTGTAACAGCGCACTCGTCCCGCCGCCAATACTAATTAGCCACGGCGCGTACAGGAATTGATTGATCTCGGGCGCGACCCCCCCTCTTCCTGCAGTGCCGGCCCTACCGGCGACAACATGTTCAACTGGAACGCGACGATCATGGGCCCGGTTCGTTTTTTTGCTGGCTATGCTGTTCTCGATCTCATCTAGCCATCGCTCAGGGTGACTCTCCTTATGCCGGGGGCGTTTTCTTCCTCTCCATTGCCTTCCCCACAGACTATCCTTTCAAGCCACCGAAGGTTAGCTTCACGACCAAGATCTACCACCCCAACATCAACTCGAACGGCAGCATCTGTCTTGATATCTTGAGAGACCAGTGGTCACCAGCACTCACTATCTCGAAGGGTATGCCACCTATCTCACTCGATCGAGCGCCTATTAATACGGTTTATGCAGTGTTGCTATCCATCTGTTCGATGTTGACAGACCCCAATCCCGATGATCCTTTGGTGCCTGATATTGCACACGTATGTTCTCATTCGGTAGATTTTTTGAATTGCGCTCATAGTCCTTTGTAGTTGTACAAGACGAACCGGGCACAATACGAGGCGACCGCGCGGGAGTGGACACGCAAGTGAGTCATTTGGTGCATTTATCACACGACATGAATTAATGTTCCATGTTTAGACACGCGATGTAATGTGTTGTTGAATTGTCCTTCTACGTATCTTGGGTCTCCTGTACGATCATGTCATAACTAGTTCACGAATCTGCAATGTTATTGGCTCTTGAATTATCTTGGTACTCGTTTGCTATTCTCAGTGAATGCTTTGTTACACCCAAGCGACGCCCCACCATTCCCAATTTAGGGGCGCAACTGTACTAATCGGACCTTTGTGTGAACAATGCAACTGGTCATCAGAAGGTTTTGTGTGCGGGCGCTTCGTGGGCAGGGGCTTGTACACGGTCAAGCTGAGGTCAGGTGTCGGGCGGCTTGATCTTGACGACCCATGCTATAAGAACCGTTGGATGCGCGGAACGTGTTGCACTCTCCTGGTAATTCATCCTCCGAATTCAGCTATATCAATATGCGTGCGGTTCCCCAACCGCTGGTGCGTACCGACACGAGGCTGGACCTTGCACTCGATTTGAAACATAGCCCGTCCCCTGTCACACCGCGAGCTAACAGCCATGTCTGGTTCAACCCACCCGACGAGAATGCCGAACCTAAACGGACGCTGAAACGGACCGAGTCGCTTGGGAAAGCACGACCGGCCGGGAGAGGCAACGCGCTAACACCAACACTATCCATATGGGGAGAGGATTATGTCAAAACACATGAACTCCCGGTGTGTTCGCACAGGGACGCACTGAAGCCTGTGGGCCTGCCGGTGTTCAGTCGACACGAGGATGATGACAACGTGGGTTTGGCCATTGGTAAGTGGCACGTTGATGTACTATAGGCGAGGGAGGGGTCTACTCCGGACTCCACCCGCTTGTGCTGGGAGTGCTCTGTCCCTCACCTTGCTGTGTTCGGTTTAATTGTTTTTGAGCGTTTTTCTCACTGAACTTTTGCAATGGTTATTTGGGATTCAGATGCTCTTGGGGTCGTGCGGAAGGACAACGAGGGATATGTCGGGTCGTATTTGGACGAGACACCCATACCCAAAGCGGAGCCTGTGCTATCGGAGATCATCCCACACATTGAGATGCTCGTCGAGGGCGGCCGACACCTCGAGCTATGGGACGCAAAACCAGAGTGCGTTTCTTTCACTGTGTTCGTCGTCTGACCACACTCACACGCAGGCTGACGACGATATTTGCGTAGTTTATGTGCCCGCGTGAACGGGTGCGTAAGTCTGAGTCGCAAAACAATGCGTACAATCGTCAGTGGGCGCGCGGTGGAGATTGTCCTCCGGGGGATCGCCGTGACCGCCTCGACGGTGGAAAACCCTAGGCGGTGTGAGAACAACCACTTCGACTCGGCCCATCCTGAGTGGCACGTTGGTGGGCTGAGTGGCGGGCAGCAGGTTCCCGGGCGTGCCGTTTGGTTTGGGAACGGGGCGACGGGGACTGCTCTAAGCCCGGCCCGAGCGCGGATGGAGGAGTTTAACGTCCCTTTCCATATTGATATCCCCATGGGGCTCGTCCAGGCGCGTCGGGACCGGGTGATCGTCATCGGGGCGAGTGCGATTTTTGGGTCGACGCACAGGCCAGACGTAGTACGGCGGGTTGAGACGGAGATCCTGCGACTCACCGTTTCAAACCTACAGTCAAGCGACGCACATATTCCAATGTGGAGATGAAGGCAGGGGTTATTTATGTGGCAGTCTGGTGGTGGAGTAACATATGGTGTATTATTAGATATGTATTGTTTCTGAATGTTGTTTTTCATTGAATATGGCATGTTTGTAACCATGGATTATGCCGCTCACTTTTATAGTTATTACATGTAAATCTCTGGAGATTTATGCATGAGCTCAACGAGCTGGTCGACCACTTCGAGGTCTAGGGCATCCCCTTGCGGAAAGACTTCAGACGCAACAAGTTTCTGAGAATCGACGACTTTGCCTAGAATTTCAACATAGGTGTCGCGCACAGACTGGGTCTATGAAACGCGTTTAGATTTGGGTTTGCAGAGATACATGAGAGGAAACTCACTCCGGAAAGTTTAACCTCGACTTGCCCGCCGTCGGACGTCTGCACAATGATGTTTTCGCCTTGCGTCTGTTGTTTGCCGTGTCAAAAGCAGACTGGTGGCGAGGAAAGAAGAGCAAACCTTGATAACCTTGCACGTGAGACGTACATGGCGACCTACGTACTGGCCCATACGCGCAGAGTTGATACGGGGATTGCCACTCTCCATAGTGGTAAAGAAAGACCGACGATTGATGGCGGTCTTGCGACGCTGAACTAAGAAGCACCACAACAAAGTTGGTGGCTGAGTGGCGTGTTTGCGCGTGCATGCGCAAGTCCCATTTTTGGTGACGTTTGGCTGTTGCTGGTGTCAAAACCCCATCACAGCACCACTACTGAGTCTCTTTTGCGTCCCGTATACCTGCTACTAGGGCGTACTATTACTCTTGAATTGTCTATTCTGGGTCCTACTGCGTTTCTGCCTTTTTTTCGCTGGGTTTGAGACTGGGAAACCGACAAACAGTTGTTGCTGTTGTTTCCTGCTCACTTGACTAGTAAAAATGCCTGACTTTTCTCGCGACGACCGCATGCCACCTATATCTCAGAGCTCTCTACCATCGTCTTCGCATACTCCGATCCAGCGAGAGCGCCGGTTCTCGGGTCCCAGTGACTCTGGTTCGAAGCCCGCTCGCTACCCCGGCGTTTACCAGGTTTGTTGGATGCTTCCGACTGAAGTACATGGCGAAAACTGATTGCTTTTGTGTGATTCACGCCCTCAGCGTCCATCACATGCGGACTACTATCGGGGTTCATCACCGCCGCCTCAACAGTACCGTTGGCCACCGCCCGTGCCACTTGATGAGCCCGCCCATCCACCTCCACACCCTGGTTACCGCAGGGAACCTTGGGAATATAGATTCCGTGATGGCGCTGCCGGACCACCCCCGCCACCTCTGGCATATCCGCCTGCCCGCACACCGTCTCCTTTTCCTGAGTGGGGAAGACCCTGGTCACCCCGACGTGGCCCTGACGAAGGTTGGTCTGCACGTCGAGACTGGGAAGAGCGCGAGAACGGCCAGATATACGCACCTCCACTAGGATGGGACCGTCCACCCTCGCCCCCACCTCCACCACCTCCGCCGCGAGACTGGCAACCCGGCCCGTGAGTTATTTTCTT